>JAJIYU010000754.1:0-44049 GCA_030144865.1 Tinospora cordifolia | reverse complement strand
ATACTACTGTTGCAGATAATCAAATGGGTTTCGTGAATCAAAGACATATTTTTGACGCTATCTTGACGGCTAATGAGGCAGTGGAGGACTATAGAGTTAGGAAGAAAGAAGGTTAGGTGATCAAAATTGACTTCTCTAAGGCATATGATTCGGTAAAATAGAAGTATCTAATTTATGTTCTGAAGAAAAAAGGTTTTGGGAGTAGATGGTGTAAATGGATTAAAGGTTGCATTTCTAAAGTTTCTTCCATCTTTATAAATGGCCAGCCAAAGGGGAAGATTGAAGCAGAAAGAGGGCTTAGACAAGGAGACCCTCTCTCCCCTTTCTTGTATATTCTCGTAGCTGATAGTCTTCATGGCATTTTGCAGAAGGCTAGACAGTTTGGTTTACAGGGCTTCGAGGTTGGCTATCAAAAGGTTTTTCTGACTCACCTTTTCTACGCAGACGATGCCTTATTCTTTCTGGAAAACAATCTGAGGACTTGGTAAATTCTCCTTCGGGCCCTAGAAAGCTTCTCCTTAGTTTTTGGTCTGAAGATTAATTTCCTCAAAAGTCAGATGGTTGGGGTTAACATTAAGGAGGATGAGATGATTCTTGCTCACAAGACTCTTGGTATTCCAATTTCTAATTGGCCCATGAAATATTTAGGCCTTCCTTTGGGGGGAAATCCTAAAAGAATTTCTTTTTGGGATCCGGTGATACAAACTGTCAAGAGGAGAATTGAAGGATGGAAATGTAGCTATTTATCCAGAGGTGGCCGTCTCACGCTGATTAAAGTGGTCTTAGAAGCTCTTCCGACATATTATATGTCCATTTTCCAGATTCCAACGGCTGTCCAAAAAGAGCTGGAGAAGTCTATTAGGAGATTCTTTTGGAAGGCTGAGGGGGTCGATAAGGCTCAAATGTTGGTCAAATGGCAGCAAGTTTGCAGATCCAAGGAGGAAGGGGGGTTGGGAGTGGCTCAGTTGGAAATCAAAAATAATGCCCTTGCTGCCAAATGGCTCTGGAAATTCTCTAAGGATCAGAATCAGCTGTGGAGCAAGATAATAGCTAGCATTCATGGAAGATCTCCGAATGCTATGATGGCAGGGTTGAACACAAAAGTTTCCCATAGATCCCCTTGGAAATATATCCACTCGTTGTACGATAAGTTCAAAACTCACATTCAGTGGAAGATTGGAGATGGAAGCAAAATCAGATTCTGGGAGGACACGTGGTGCAGCCCTTCTCCCCTTAAAGAGGAGTTCCCTAGATTGTACAGGATTATCCAATGCCCAGAAACTACCTTGCTTCAAACCTGGGGGGGCATGGAGGAAAATGACAGCAGTGGGACTTGGAGGTTGGACTTCTGGAGGAACCTTAAAGATGAGGAGATTGAGGATTTAGCTAATTTACTCTATAGGCTCCGGCCGGTTCAGTTTTCAGCTCACCCGGCCTCCTGGCAATGGAAGATGGACAAGTCGGGTTCCTTCACGACATGCTCTTGTTACAATGCTCTTCTAGTAGAAACGACAGCTCCGATAAACGGGTCTTTGGCCCCAATATGGAAAGTTAAAATGCCGACAAAATTCAAAATTCTGGCCTGGTTGATCATGCAAGGGAAACTAAATTGTTCAGTTCAGATTCAAAAGAAGCTCCCTAACTATTATTTATCTCCTTCGTCTTGTTGTCTATGTAGGGTCGCTGATGATGATGTTCGCCACATTTTTGCGGATTGTAAAACTTTCAAGTCTGTGTGGAGATCTTGGCAACAGGAACTTCCAGCTATGCCTAGACCTCAAGATAGCATAAATCTTCATACCTGGATGGTAGATCTGAGGGCTCACCTGAAAAGTTATTGGCAGTTAGCTCTTTTTGCTGTATGGGCTGCAGTTTGGGAGGCAAGGAACAGCTGTATTTTTCAAAATTCTGTCATTAATGTAAATAGCATAGCGGAGAGATCCCATATTTTCTTTGCTTCATGGGTCTCTTCTGACAAGTTAGGGTTAGGCTACTCTTTTAGTGATTGGGTCACCAAGTGGGCACATATTTTGGTTTCTATGTAAAAGGGGTTCGGGTGCTCAGGTTTCTTTTTTATTCTCTTTGTACTTTGCGCTGAGGCGCTGGACATCTCGTCCTAAATATATATTATGTTTCTTTTCAAAAAAAAAAAAATAGAAGGGGAGCTGTAGGAAATCCAAGAAAGCATGGCAAGGGGGAGTGGGAATAGGATAAAAGCAGAAGGAGGAAGAAGATAATCAGTGAGATTTATGAAATAGAAGAGAAGGAAGAAAGAATTGCAAGACAAATGGCTAAAATTAAGTGGCAAAGAATGGATACACCAACACAAAATTTTCTCATAAAAGAATGTCCATAAGGAGGCCAAGATGATATATAATGAGGACTAAAGATAAGATGAAAGGGATTGGCGAGGAGCCAAAGGAGACAAAATATATCATAGCTGATTACTTAAAAGAATTTATACAACAAGAAGCCAAAGAGAACAATGAGGGTTGAGGGGTTAGATTGGAAAGTGATAGACGAAGGTAACAAGAAATGGCTAGGAAGGCCTTTTGAGGAAGAGGAGACGAGAAAAGCAGTGCATGGCAGTCAAGGAGACAAAACTCCAGGTGCACATGGCTTCATAATAAAGTTTTATAAGGTGAATTGAGAGTCGATTAAAGAAGAGGTTCCAAAAGGTCTTCAAGCAATTTTATGATGATGGAATCGTTAACAGGATCATGAATGAAACTCATAAGTGATTGACTCCAAACAAGGCGAATTCCATGGAGGTGGGAGATTTTAGAATTAGCCTCACAATTAGCATGTACAAGATAATAGCAAAGATTTTAGCTAATAGGTTAAGAGAGGTCCTTGGCCAAACTGTGGATGAAATTCATATGGCCTTTGTAAAGCTAGATAGATTATAGAAGCTATCTTTATAGCCAATATGTTGATCATAATGTTTTATTATTTTTTTAAACAAATCTTTTTTATTTTCATTTATTTTTAATAAATTATTCATGTTTTATATTTTATTAATATTTTTTTGTAAAAAACAACTTGAAAAAATTAGTTATAAAAAGTTAAATAAGTTATATATTGGTATACAAGTATGAGACAATCAATTGAGTCAAGTTTAGGTTTGCCTGTGACACGATTAATAAATGGGTTGTTTTTTTTTTTTTTTGGAAATAGAAACAGATATTATATTAATATAGTGAAATAGAGGGATTGGACGAGATGTCCATACAAAGAAAGTACATCCTTACAAGAGACTCTGCAAAATTGAGGGCCATCCCCTCATCCAGTCTTCTAATGAGTAACCACCCCCCCACTTTGTACTAGCAACCCATAATGCAAAAAGATATACTGCTCTGTGGCTTGTGCTACTACTATCCACTCTAACATTCCAAAAAATACAACTATTTCTGGTTTCCCAAATGGCCGACCAGATAGCAAATCTAATTAGACACCAAAACCGAGTAAGCTTATGAGGAATCGAAGCCGGGACTGGGAATGAGAGAGGTTCTTCTGTCAGGGCAACGATTGCAGGCAAAAAGGTTCTCCAAGATTCCCAAACGGCTCTCCGCAAACCACACTGCCATAAAAGATGACCGACGTCCTCCTCAGCATTCCTACACAGACAACACCAAGAAGGGGAAATATAGTAGTTAGGCATTTTTAACTGCATTTCAGTGGCACAGTTTAATTTGCCTAATGCTATAAACCATATTAAGATTTTGATTTTTGTGGGAATGGGGGATTTCCAGATAAGTAGGAATCTGCTATCTGTTTCAATTTCATTGTAGGTATCCGTCTGGGCCACAAAAGCATCATAGCAAGATTTGACGGAAAAGGTGTCTGTATCTTCCAGGTTCCATCTCCAAGAATCCTCTGAATCCTCAAACTGGATATGATCCAATATCTGCAACACTTCTGTCAAATCCTCTATTTCCTCTTCTTTTAGAGGTCTCCTAAAATTGAAATTCCAACCTGAGTTGATTTTGGCATTTTCCTGAACACTGCTTCTCATTTGCTGAAAGGAAGCCATCGGACATCTGGTCAGCCTATATAAACGTGGGTAATCCTCTTTCAGGGGCCTTTGCCCCCTCCAAGTGTCCTCCCACACCCGAATTTTAGAGCTGTTACTAACTCTCCACTGGATGCATTCCAAAAATCTAGGGTAGATGGAGACAATATGTTTCCATGGAGACCTTCCTGAGGCTCTATTATTAAGTCATGCTTCCATGTTATTCTGGGAATTGCCGTGAATACTGGAGACAACTCTTCTCCATAAGGAAGTTTTCTCTGTAGAGAATCTCCAAAGCCACTTCGCGGACATGGCCAAATTTCTGAATTTCATGATATCTACCCCCAATCCTCCTCTATTTTCCTATCTGCAGACCTTATCCCATCCCACTAGAAATTGAGGTCTCTCGGCGAATTCAGACTTCCAGAAAAACTTCCTGATGCACCTCTCAATTTCTTTTCTAACTGTAACTGGCATTTGGAAGATTGACATAAAATAGGAGGGGAAAGCCTCTAGGACAGATTTAATTAAAAGGAGCCTACCCCCTCTTGACAGATAACTCCCTTTCCAGCCTTCAATTTTGCGTTTAACAGTCTGGATCACCGGATTCCAGAATATGATTCTCTTGCTATTTCCTCCGAGTGGCAAGCCCAGATATTTAAAAGGCAGATCACTTGCAGGAATTTTCGAGATACATTCTGCTTTAGAGAGATCTGAAGCATTGAGGTCGATGCCAGCAATTTAGCTCTTCTGAAAGTTGATCTTTAGTCCAGAAATGAGGGAGAAGCTTTGAAAGACTCCCCTAAGTAACTTCTAGCTATGTTCATCATTATCAATGAAGAACAGGGAGTCATCTGTATATAGGAGGTTTGTTAGTCTGATTTTGTTCCTTCCTAGCTCGAAGCCTCTCAATCCATGCTCTTCCGCCTTTTTGAGGATGTCTTGAAGACCATCAGTTGCCAATACGTAAAGAAAGGGGGAGAGTGGATCGCCTTGTCTTAGGCCTCTAGAAGCCTTGATCTTTCCTCTTGGTCTTCCATTAATGAAAACAGAGTACTGGACCGAGGAAAGACATTCGCTGACCCATTTGCACCATCTGGAACCGAAGCCTTTTCTTTTCAGCACATAGAGAAGGTAATGCCACCTGACTGAATCATATGCTTGGGAGAAATTGATTTTCACCACGACTCCTTCCTTGTGACTATCTGTGTAGTCTTCCACCCCTTCATTTGCAAGAAGGACCGCATCTAAGATGTGCCTATCTTTGACGAAGCCCAACTGCGATTCTGCAACTGTATCCTTGATGACCGCCTTTAATCTCTTCATTAGTACCTTGGCTATCTTGTACAGGCTGGTTACAAGGCTAATAGGACAGAAATCCTCCACCATCTTGGAGTTATTCTTCTTCGGAATAAGCTGGAAATATGTCTCGTTGGTACACTTATTAACAATTCCGGAGGTATGGAATTCCATGACCGCAGTGAGCACATCTTGCCGAAGGACTGACCAGTTCTTTTGGAAGAACAGCATGGAGAAGTCGTCGGGTCCTGGGGCCTTTTCTCCGTCGCAATGAAAGACTGCCTCTTTAATTTCTTCTTCAGAGAATTCACGTTCAAGCCATGCACTTTGATCACTTGTGATTGGGTTCCACTCTAATCCTTCCACTATCCACTTTGGAGAATTGGGGTCAGAGTATAAGTGAGAGAAATATTGAAGAATATGTTCTTCAATATCTGGCAAGGATTCAACCACTCTCCCTTCATTCACTTCTAGGCTTTTGATGGCCGCTCGATTTCTTCTTGTTGAGAGCACTCTATGAAAAAACTTCGAATTAACATCTCCTTCCTTTGCCCATTTGATGCGGGCCTTTTGCCGCTCCTCCCTTTCAACTCAAGTATCCATAGTATGCAACTGGGACAGGACAAGAGCCCTTCTTTCTTTCCTTTCGATGGAGAGACCAGACTGTTCGATTTGCTTATCGATGTCCTCTAATTCCTTCTTAAGTCTGACGAGCTTGGATTGATCTTCTGAAGTAAAATTTCTGCTCCACCCACGACGATCAGCCTTCAGATTTTTGAGCTTTTGCATAAATCTGTATCCCTGCCACTAAAAGTCAGCCAGTCTATTCCAGCTTCTCTCAAGAATGTCCTTGAAGTCTGATTTGTCCATCCATTTGTGGACGAAACGGAATGAAGAGGGACCCCATGTTACTGCCTGAGAATCCAGGACGATAGGCCAGTGATCGAATGTGGTTCTTTGCATTGTATATTGGTTCGAGAAGGGGAACATGGAATCCCATCGCGGGTTGACAAGGAACCTATCAAGTCTGGATAAGGTGACCAGATCTCTACTGTTCGTCCAAGTAAACTTGGCATTCTTTAGCTCAATGTCTCTCAACTGCAGCTCGTTTATTAGATCATCAAACTGGGTCATCGATGGGTCGAGGTAATCCCCATTGCTCTTCTCCTCCGGTCTCCTAATGGCGTTGAAGTCGCCTCCAATGCACCAAGGGCCTGATAGAACTTCTGAAAGGTCTGCCAACTCGTCCCAAAATTTCTGTTTCTTGCTGTTTGTTCATGGACCATATACTGCAGTGAACCACCACTCATTCTGGTCCATTTCCTTAATTTTGATGGACATAGAAAAGCGTCCTTCAAAACTGTCCACTACCTCCGTGTGTTTGGAATCCCAAGCGATCACAATACCTCCTGTCGTGCCAAAAGCAGGGAGGCAAACCCATTTCAAGTATCGTCTTTGCCACAGTCTTACGATCAACTCAGCTGGGCAGGTTTGTTTCTTGAACTCTTGGAAGGTGACAATGTGCGGCTTAGCTTCCAGGATTGTGCGCCGGATGAGATCCACTTTCTTGGGGGGACCGCATCCTCTTATGTTCCATGATAGAATCCGCATTGAGAATCATCACTCCCTACACCTTTAGTCCTTCTAAGGGGACTCTTCCAGCTAGGAAAGCTAAAGGTTAATCCCTTGAAGGAATCGTGTCACTCTTCTAGCTCTCTTCCTTTCATCCTTTTCATCCTCAGAATCTTCATCCAGACTATTTTCTTGTAAACTCCTGATATTGTCGTTTGCTTGCTCCTCGGTCTGGGGCTGAGTATCTATATGATGCTGAGATTTGGAGCATCCTGTGCCTTCAAAAAAAAACCGTTAAATGGGGGATAGAACATACCTTATCGTGGTGCGAGAAGATTACTTGGTACCCAGGATCCTCCTCTTCGTCAGAGTCTTTAGGGGACCCGTGCTCCTTTGGCTTCCTCTTGAGAGGGGTCTCTTCCGACGATTCTTCCGAGTCATCCTCGACTTCCCTTTCGATCATAATTTCTTTTCCTTTGTCTCTTCCTGTGCTTGTCAGCTCGATCCACCTGTTAAGTTGGCCCATTGAACCTTTGTTTCTGGTATAAGTGAGTAGTGGGGCCCCTATTAAGCATTTGGATCCTGGGGTTATTTTAGTCTGGCCCACTCCTTTGTGTGGGCTCCCCTCTATCTTCTGTTTGGGCCTTATGTCAGAATCGGGTCTTTTTTGACCCGACTTGCTTCCTCCCCTTCTCTGATGATACTCCCTCTGACTTTCTTTCTTCTCTTCACTTGAAACGTCCAGGATGATGTTCCTCCTTTTTATGGTGACGTCTGTACCTGCAGTCCGCCGCACCCCGCCCCCTAACGCTTGTCCTCTAGTCCGGCTCTCCTGTTGAGCTATCGTGTCTGAAAGCACCATTGTTCTCGATCCTCCCGCTGTCATCATCTCCGGCGTTCCTCCGACTTCCCTCGCTGCCGGAGTTTTGAGTTTTCCAGCTCTGCGATCATCTTTTCTCGCCGCTTCCACTTCCGGTCCCCATGTTTTTTGGAGATCCACAAGCTTCAGCACGATCACCTCCTCTCCATCATGGATTTCCATTTCTGCCGGTAGGAAACCGGATTCTAGGCCTCTTAGCTTTAAAATCACCATCTCCCTTGATTTGTTGGATAGGGTGTCCTCGGCGATGTCCAGCATCCCTCCACATTTCTCTGTTATTACCTCCATAAAGTTCAGAGACCATTTCTCCGCCGGAATACCTTCAATCCCCACCCAGCTATTCCTGCATGTTATCTGACGTTGCTCCCATAGCTCCGCATCAGACCAATCATGCACCGTTATGTCTGTTAAGAAAACTACTTGTTCCGGGCCCATAAGTTTGGAGATTTCTTGCTCATTTAGACATTGCAGGACTGCTCTACCCGCATCTAGGATGGTTAAGTGCAGTTCCCTTCCCAAGATTAAAACCAGGTCATCCTCAACCTCCTGCCATGTGAAAAAAATCTGAGGTACGAACTACCTTGACCTTGTTCGTTCTAACTGCTCTCCCCGGTTGTAACTTCCTACTTGCTTTCTTCCCCTCCATGCTAGTCTCCTTGTTCCTAGGGAATGATTCCTTTCCTTTGCTGTGCGGTAAAGTCTCTCCTCTTCTGCAATCTTCTTTAGTTGTGCTCTAGTCTGCACCATGTGGTTTCTAGGCTGAGTCTCCTTGTATATATCTTCTAGGATTTTTAGAAAATCCCCCCACGTATGATTATCTTCCGGAATGTAGATATTCCTGAATGTTCCTTTCTCCATCTTAGACTATTTAATGAAACTGCCTCTTCGGTTGGTCAGGATTCCCATAAAGACGGTATAGCTATCGGTTCTTCTGACTGTCTTAAATTCTTCTTGCCTCCTGAAGTTAATGCCCTTCTTAACTTCTGCATATACCCATGGGATATCGTAACTCGAAAGGGACAAGGTGTATGTGGCGTTGAAAGTCGTTTCTTGAACTGTGAAGTCGCCTTTTGGAGTGGCCACCTCGATCTTGAAGGCCTTAAATGTTGATTCGAAAGTATACAACTTCCATAAATGGGGATTTCTTCGATGCTGACTGTTCCCTTCCCCATGCTTCTCATTAATGAATCTAGCTGACCGTTTCCTCCGTCTTCGAACTTCAGTCCACTCCGCCTCCTTCTCTGATACCTTCCCATTTATTTCTCCAATGAGGACAGAACGATAGCTCCTCCCTCCGTCGATTCGGCTTGCTTCCTTTTCATTTATTGATACTTTTTTCCTGCTTAATACTTCTTGTTCTCCTCGTTCAGCATTTTCAAATCTGCTCTGTGCCCTTCTCCATCCCTCGTATTCCTTCCTTCTTTTCTGGTTAACCGAGTTCCGATCCCCGTTCTCCGCTCGCATTTCGCCGTTCGCCTTTCCCCATTCCTCGTTCGCCATCTCCTTTAAGTGGGACACTACTCTTCCCTCCATCCTTTAAAATGATAAAAATATAATGGGTCGGTTTTGAGTTTGCAATTCATGGGTTATACCCGTTTACGACATGACCCGTTTATAACACAATAACACAAATTGTCACCCCTAAACACAATTGGATGGAAGCTCCAAATCAAGACCAATATGCCACATTTTTTACTAGCATCAACAACTCAATGAAGGAGTATTTTTTGCCATCAACTATGCTATTTGGGAGGAAAGAAACAAATGAGTTTTCGAGAATAAGGTGAGAAGGTTGGATCAAGTTTGAGAAAGATTAAAGATCCTTTTCGCTACTTGCTTCTCGTCAACAAGATTAAGAATGGTCTAGACATGGAGAATGGATTACAAACTAGCAAATTCTCCAAGCAATATAAAGATGGTTGTGCTAGTGGATCGATCATACAATGGTAGAATTTTTGTTATCAATCATGTATCCTTCAATTAGAGGTATTCTCTTCTAAGAGATTCCTCAAGTCTGGTTCGGAGAATTAAAATATGTTTACCTTTCAGGAATTTTTGTTATCAATCATGTATCCTTCAATTAGAGGTACTCTCTTCTAAGGGATTCCTTGAGTCCTTTTCGAAGAATTAAAATATGTTTACCTTTCGAGGGGAAAAAAAGATGGTCATAAAACAGCCATGTGATAGATTATATTTCTGGCACCACACCTCCTTATTAAGGCAAGCACATATATTGCACTTGTGACTAGGGGAAGAAAAAAAATATCAATCTCAACATAAGATTTCAAAGGAATGCACGTTCTGAAAAAGGAAGCATCATTTCAACATCAGCTTAAGCCATTGTCTAATAAATTAAATTTGAGACCAATAATTATTACCATAGCTGGAAGGCAATGATTTGAAGTAATACAAAACAGACAAGAAGTACATGACAAGCATAGTATAGCTAACAAATGGAGCCTACTTGTCCAATTATTAGATCCATGGGATCAAGTATGGAGAGATAATGTCTAACATTTTCCACCAGCACCGACATCCTTATACGTTCAAATCGAAGTCTAGTATTTTCCTGAGAATATTCAAACCAAACGATTCCTCAATAAACAACAAATAAAGTCAATAAATACACCGAAAAAATATAATTGCAACAATAAACTTGTAAACGCAAACAATTCAATTTATGAATGTGTCGACCCTAATGTTTGTAAGCACGTTATATCGTAACCAATTACGTGTTTTGCACATATATTAACAAAAGCTTTATGTCGAAACCAAATTTAGTGTATTGCATGACTCATAAGACACTAAAACGTTATAACTAAGTAAAAAAATGTCAAATTTTAAAATATTAAGAATTTTGAAATAAATTTAGCATCAAATCAATCGTGACGTTGGTATGAGGCCAAGGCAATTGATCACACTCGAGTCAAACATCAGGCACGAAATTCAAGGTTCGACATCGCCCATGCAAAACAAGGTTATGTCATCTCCCCCCCGTTTCACTAAAAACTAACACCTTCTAAGAGGTTGTATGCCATGCCCTACCCAGTTCACTCATACCAAATCCTTTAAAGAAGTTATAAGGAGCCGCCAAGATGGATCAAACAAAAGATCCTTCAAGCTCTCTATTTCCATATGCTCCAAAAATCAACCTTAAAAATAAAAAATAAAATAAACAAATAACCTTTTGGCGAATTGAGAATCCCTCCATCATGAAGAACCCAAACCAAAATAAACTATAACCATTAGGGAAGAGCATGATAAGAAAATGTGGCTTTCTTAGTTTCTCCCATTTCTTCCAATACTCTTAAATAATTAGAAAGAATCAAATGATATGACTACTTGTTGCTTGCACAAACAACAATTGCGAGGAGAAAAACCTAATGGAGAAATCTTATTTGGTGCCTTTTTTAGAAGAAACAAAGTTCTTCCATACAAAGTTTAGAATTTAGTACAACCAGCAAATGACGCTGACACAATGTAATACAATCAACAAGTGGATACCCAAGAGTGCAGGCTTGCAGCCAACACTTAGACACTGGGCACAAAGGAGTACAAGCTATGCATACAGCCTCCCCCAATCCATAAACAAGTAGGATATCAATGGTCCCTCCGCAATTTTTGCAACAAACACCCATGCACTGACCACTCTTCTCATTTCTTCCCTTAAGAGAAGAAGCTCCATCTTGCAATTCTATAAATTCTAGCGCTTTCAAGCCATATTAGCCGCATTGCAGCAAATACAGCTACATAAGACACTTCATTCCGAAATTATTCATAACTGACCCATTTGGGATAGATAAGCATTTGTCGATAGAAGTCAACACAACAACTAAACTCTAAACCCTAAACCCTCGACTTTCTCAATATAAACTTACCCTTGTACGAAAGCAATGCACAATCGACTCCTCGGCCTCAATGCATTAAACACAACAATGTGGAGAAAATTTATGAGTATGAAGTCAATTTTTTTTTGAAAGTAAACGTTATATATCAATTGGGCGAGCTGTCCATGGTCAAAAGGAAAGATACAACTGATAGGTAAATAGGTAAAGAGGCCATGAGCAGCCCAGCAACCTTACTACCTAGAATACAAAATAGACGCCCACTGAATCACCCACTCACTAAAGGAATACCCTAACCCTAACTTGTCAGAAGAGACCCAGGTTGCAAAAAAAATGTGGGACCTCTCCACTATTCTATTAACATTGATATCAGAATTATTAAAAATACACCCATTCCTCGCCTCCCACACAGCAGCCCATATAGCAAAAATAATCATCAGCCAGTAGCTTTGCAAATCATCCGCCCGATCTGAAATCCAAGTGTCAACGTTTGTGCTGTCTGGAGTATGAAGTCAATTTTGGAGGGTCTCAATAGTATTTACTTACCTATGCGCGACAATCCAACTAAATACTTGGACTTTAGACAGTATATGCATTTTCATTTCATTGCCTCTAGACTGTTATTTGGTTGGTTTGACTTTGAATGTGGTTGTCATATATTCACTAATGACTTACAAGAAAATTGACTTTCGGTAGGCATGTAAGTCACCCGACCGTCAGGCTTCAACTGAATGTCGGCTTAGTTAGGTCAAAACTATTAACACCCGGCCAATTTTAGGTCAGGATACAAGTCTCAACCATTAGGATGTACCATTAAACCAAAATTGAGATTATCTGCTCAGAACTATGGTAGAGCAATTTATGAATACTTTTGCAGTGGACTTAATTTTTCCAAGGATGATGAGAAGATGAACTCCCAACTTACACTTTTGGAGAATGGTTATGTAATTGGCATGTCAATCGTAGGCTTTCGGAGGATTGTTTGCTTTGGGCTAGTGATCCTAAGGGAAGCTTTACCTCCAAGTCATTCTTCCATGCTCTATCTACATAAAACCATTATGCTTCAAGTTCACAATCAACTTTCATTTGGGCCACTAAAATCCCCAACCAACGCTAAACTTTTATGATGGCTAATCAATCTAGGAAGATTAAATGTGTCAATATTCTACAAAAGAAATCCCTCAATACCATGTTATCCCCCTCATCGTGTTGTATTTGTAGGAGGACCAATGAAGACCTATAGCACATGTTTGGAACTTGTGACTTTTTTTGGGTTTACGAAGGAAGTGGAAAGTGAAATTAATTCATTTAAAGCCTATAAAAGTCGATTGCCCGGTCTTATTTCCACAATCTATTCACCCTCCCCTTTATAAATATTGGAAATGTATTTCATTCCCCTACATGGCTAACTTTGATAGTGCTCGGGAGAAATCAGTTATTTTGTTTGCAACGTGGTTTCCTTCATCCAAGCGAGCATTAAAGTTATAAAAATCTTAAAAATTGTCTTGCTGTGGATCTTTGTTCATTGATATCTCCTATGTCTCTTGAGTGCACCTTACACTGTTAATAACACTAGGATGGAAAAGAGAAAAAGACATTGGATCAGAGTGTACCTACCGACAACATGGTGCATAATGAAGGATATGGGCACAAGAAAATTCAATGCTGATGAGTCCGATGCTTGCACAATGTCAACAGTCCCAAGTGCAATTGAAAAGAGTCCAAGAGACCACCTTGTTCCGATAGGATTTGAGGGTGGAGCAATAGTGCTCCTTTTTCGGGTGTAAGACTACACGTTTTGCGTTCAGCGCACACATTTGTGGTTCAATAATATTTTGTAAACTTACTTTAAGAAATAATATTACTTTCTTATTTCTTCTTGGAAGAAAACATAACTCCTATTCCAGCCAATGTAGTAACAAGAAACAAAGCCCAGCCTTACACTACAATTCAACATCCAATTGTATTCTACTAAGCACAAAAGTAAAGGGGTACAGTGCTAACAGTCCAAGGGGCCGTATATGATTGGATTAGAGGATGTAGCAATATGGCTCCTTCTGATGATGTTGGGCTGCATACCTTCTATGACGAACATTTGTGATTAGATAACTCATTGTACATAAATGATACTCCATTACTTCCTCTCAAGAAGAAAAACATGCATAGTATTCCATCCAACATTCAAACAAAGATTGGCCAAACTTACACCACCATTTAGAAGTCCTACACTCTTACTAAGCACAAAACTCGTGGCAAATGTATTAGTAAAGGCTAGGGGTTGGATAGGTCAGGTTTCGTCTAGATCTTGATTCGACCTTGCCCTTATCAAGTGGAAGATTATCCCACCCACTCGAATCTCGTGACTATTCAACTCAAGTCCAACAACTTAAATACTTTGAGTGAGAATTTCTCCAAGATGCAGATACCATCCTCACTTGCGAGTGAGAAGTTGTGTTACTTGAACTCTTTACTTTAGACCAACGTAATAATGTTCAACACATCATGATATGACACGGGCATCAGACATGTGGTCAACACTTAAAATTTCGTAAAACTAATGTGTATATTCTACAACAGAAAGAAGATAAGGTATAAAACAAGACTAGTGACTAACAGATGAAATTCGCTTAAAATAAATAAATATATATATATATATATATATAATCAATGAAAAGAAGACAAAAAACAAAAGAAAAGAAAAAGAAAGAATAGCATATAACATAGTTGAGTCCATGCATCCTAAGATTTGAAAATGACTAAGTTGAAACTCTAGATATGTAGTCGTGTTCAACACCCATACCCAAGCCCAAGCAATACAAGTAAAAAGAATCAAATAAGACATTTTATTGGAGACCCAGGGGGGGAGGGGGGAGGGGAAGACTTTTGAGAGCAAATAATTGTTGAGAGCACAATTTGCCTCTAATATCTCAGGCTCACATAATTGTTGAAAGCATCATGGAGTCTCCTCGAAAAGAAACCTAACGTCACATCTTCAACAACCTCATGCACAATAAATATGATTACAACTTGTAAAAGGACAATATGGCACAAGTATTGCAACATGATCCATAAGTTTATACCACCACTCAAACAGGCAAGAATAAGATATTAGTTGAATAATGAGTCAAACCCTATTATACAAAAAGTACAAAATATATTCAGCATGCTCTTGGGGTACACTTCTCCCTAGCATCACTTGCAACTCCGGACACTTGTAAGGATATCCAGGTACACATCTGTCAAGACAAAGAGTAAGCACGAAAGTGAAAATTAAAAATACAAACACACATTAATACCTAGATAGTGGAAACTGAGTCTATTTTCCTATCCATAACACTCTTAAAAACTTCATATGATTTTATTTTCATAATATGTTAATTTATTGTCACCAAAGCTAAAGTCATTTTCTAATTGACGATTTTTAAATTTTTCCCAATCCATTTCAAGCATTTTTTTTAGTTTTCTTTTTTTTTTTTTTAATTTGCCCTTCTAACATCCCTATTTTTGAAAGATTTAAATTATGGTAGATTAGAGGTGGGCAAGATTTTGATAACGAATGCTACCATTAAAGGAAAATGGTTGTGGCCTATGAGGACAAAACCATAGATGATGTGGGCTAAGGTTGCCAAGAGTAAACATGGAGCTCAAGCTAATGGTACGAAGGCATGTATTAGCAACAAATGTACTCTAAGATCACCTTAGAAATTAATGTTTAGCATATATTCTTACTTTGGAACTCATATACGTTGGAAAGTGGGAAATAGTGCAGTATTACAAGCTTGACGCAATGTTCCCAAATCTGTACAAGACTTCCTAAAAGCATAATGCGCCTATAGCTGGTTTCATGGCTCATTGCAGAATTGAAGAGAGAGGTAGTTGGGCGTGCAATCTACACCTGAACAGGAACATAAGGGACAACTACATGGGTGACATAATAGAGCTCCTGAATATTTTGACTGCTTTCCATCCATCAGGAGAGAAGGACAAACCTAGGAAAAAGGACCATATTAGGCTCAATTAAATTCATATACCCCCTTTCAGGCGCCTGGTAGAAGAATATCCCCATTTAGGCATATTCTTGACACCTAGGCGCCATGTTAGCGCCCAAGTAGCAAGAAGTTGTACACAGTGGTCAAAATCGGATTTTTTTTGTGTTTACGTTTAACATATATCGCCCCTTTAAAAAGCGCCCTTACCTTTGATTTTTAGCTTTTTTTTCTTTTCTTTTTTTACTTGTGCTGCAACTTTAAGGGGCAGCACTCGATTTTTCCTCAAATACACAAGCAAGGTTTTTTTTTTTTTTTACATTATTATTTTTTTTTTTTGAATTTTGTCAATACAAACCTGGCTTTAGAATTTTTCTTTTTTAAACAAGTCGCCCATTCAAGGGGCGGCATTACATAAATTGTTTTTTTTTTGTACTTTCAGTGTAAACCTATTTTAGATCACTACGGGCAATCCAAGAGGAGTTTTTTGGCAAGACCAGTTTCAACACGTTCTAATATCCCAGCAGGAACTCTCGGATGCGACAGAATAATTTTTTGATCTCTGGATCGCAATTTCAGTACCTCACTTTAATTCTAGTTTTTAAGTGAAAGTTAAGATCCTGAAAAACTTGTTTTCGATCACCATGGGCAATCTGGGAGAGATCTTTTGGCGATACTAATTCCTGCGCATTCTAATAGCCCCACACGAACTCTCGGAAATGACGAAATAATTTTTTGATCCCCGGATCGCAATTTCACTACACTACTTCAATTCTAGCTTTTAAGTGAAAGTCAAGAAATTGGAAAACCCATTTTCGATCACAGTAAACAATCCTGGAGGGATTTTTTGGCGGGACCAGTTTCAACACATTCTAATAGCCCAACATGAACTCTCGAAAGCAACGGAATAATTTTTTGATCACCGGATCGCAATTTGATTGCCTTACTTCAATTCTAATTTTCAAGTGAAAGTCAAGAAATTGGAAAACTTGTTTTCGATCACCGTGGGCAATCCTGGAAGGATTTTTTGGCAAGACCAATTCCAGCGCATTCTAATGTCACGACACGAGCTCCCAAAAGCGACGAAATAATTTTTGATCCCCAAATCGCAATTTTTTTTTTGAAACTGGAGACTATATATTAATTAATACTTAACGAGTACAAAATGTCGGATGAGGTATCCGCACTTAATTACATAGTAAAGGATTGAAGTATTGTTCCCCCTTTACACATCCATTCCCCAAAAGTGTATCCCTTCACGAGATTGGTACAAGATATCCATGTTGCAAACAGAACATTAGACCTTTCCCATATCATTCGCTCCGAATTTGACGTCCCCAAAAACAGGCTTTTATTCCTTTCTTCCCAAACGGCATACCATACCATACCACCAGCAAAACCACCTTCTAGTATTGACTAAGCCGTCTTGTTCCTTCATTGTCTGGAATTTAAAACCACGTCTCTTCTAGAGGAGGAACTATGTGATGGCACTATTGGGTCCATTGCCACCAAATCTCTCCTATCACCTACAAGATCACAGCATGTGCTTCGTGTTGTCTGCATTGTTCCTGCACAACATACATATAGATGAGTTAAGAACATAATTGGGGAGTAGCCTTTGAATATTTTCCATTGTTTTCAGCTTGTTGAGACTTATGATCGAAGCTAGAATTCTTGCTTTCAGAGGGGCCTTTGTCTTCTATATAAATTCTGTCAGGATGGGCATCTGACTGTGTGTTCTAGCTATAATCTTGTTTGTAAAAGACCTTACTGAGAATTTGGTGTTAGTACCATCCTGCCATATTGGACGATCTTCTTCCCCTACGTCTTGTAATTGGAAACTCCCATCACTGGAGCGTGTTCTAAATTCAGATACTGGACCTTCCTTTTTTGTGGACAAGCTGTAGATATTGGGGAACTTATTCTTCAACTCTTCCTTTCCACACCAAATACTCCCCCAGAAATCAACAGTATCTCCTTTTCCTACTACTTTCCATACTATATGGAGCTAAATCTAATCATAGATCCGAGAAATGTCCTTCCACAGGGCACCTGGATCGTAATTTCACTACCTATCTTCAATTCTAGCTTTTAAGTGAAAGTTAAGAAATTTGAAAACCTATTTTCGATCACCACGGGCAATCCAAGAGGGGTTCTTCAATCTTATTCACATTTATTCTATTATATCTAATCAAATATAATCCTATGAAAAATATTTTTATTATATCTTACATATTAAACAAACATTAAGACCAATATAAATCCAACATTTGAGTATAAAATGATATAAAACAAAATAATAAAGAATACTATTTAAATTCATAAGCATAATTTTAATATCAACTTTTCAAGAGAGAAAAAAAAAAAAAAAGCCTTTAATTTCTTCATAAGAAAAAAATGAACTCAAGCACCAAACTAACAATAAATTGCATTTACATGTACACTATCAAATCAATCAACATTTACTTTTTTTTCCTTTTGAATAAAAATACTAAACTCACCAAATACTTCCTCATTAACCAATGAACTTTGTATACAAATACGATCATTTTAATAAAATAAAAAGATATTATGTTAAAAAGTAGTTCATAATATATTCTAAATCTAATTGAAGATGGAGACATGACATAAAAAAAATTGCAATTAAATAGCGATCTAAAAAGTTTAAATACATATAGTTACCTACTAGTTAAAGAATGCAAAAGGCGTGACTGCAAAAAAGCAATGGTGCGATAATATAGCTGGTTGTTGCTGCAGGAAAATATGCAACGGGTGATGACGAGAAGAAGGTGCTCGCTGCAGACGATGAAGACGAAGACGAAGGGCCGATGAAGACAAAGAACACCTGCAAGCAGGGAAAAACAAAACACTCGCGTGGCTGGCTGCAGACAATCAAGAGGAGAACTGCAAGTCTCGCTTGCCTATAGAATATGAAGATGAAGAAGATGAAGATGTGCAACGAAGATGAAGATGAAGAAGAACCTCTCTTCTATTCTGTTTTGTTTTGTTCATCAATGGCGCTTCGGAGATCCTTCGCTCATCTTCACATCTAACAATAATATTTTCTTCGACTCCATCTAGGTATCTAGAAATTGTAGTACTTTCTAACGATTCGACGACTATGAGCTTCAGCAGAGTGTTCTTGACGGCTAAAGATTCATGCAAGAACGAATTCTTCCGACAGTTTATACCAAGAAGATCGATAGCAGTCCACGGTGTTCGAAAATGTGCCAATCGGGACAAGTTGACAAAGAAGCTAAGAGGGATGAGTTTTAGCAGAATCAACTAAGGCTAGACAGATTGATCCGGTAGTCTGTCAGAGATGAGAACAGAGAGATTTTGGTCGGTGATGCTATGAAGAAGATGCGCAGTGAGTGAAGATGTGCAGTGAGTAACGAAGAAGATGAAGATGCGCAGGAGATTGGCTGAGGCTAGACAAATTGATTTGGTAGTCCGCCGGAGATGAGAAAAGAGGGATTTTAGTCGGTGATGCTATGAAGAAGATGTGCAGTGAGTGACGAAGAAGATGAAGACGCGCAGAAGATTGGCTGAGGCTAGACGGATTGATCTGGTACGCTGTCGGAGATAAGAACAGAGGGATTTCAATCAGTGATGCTATGAAGAAGATGCGCAGCGAGTGAAGATGCGCAGTGAGTGACGAAGAAGATTAAGATGCACAGTAATGATGGAAATGGGGGACTTATAGCATGCCATCAATTGAATGGGCTGCATGTCTTGATTTTTTTAAAATTTATAAATTTTAAACAGTGCCACTTGTTAAATAGGCGACACCAAAAAATACAAATTCAAAACGTGAATGGGCAGCACCCTAAAAATTTTAAATTTTTAGGTGTTGTTTATTCAATGGGCAGCATTATTGCAATTTCAAAAATTTTAAACACTGCCCCCATTCAATGGGCAGCACCATTGTAATTGCAAACAAAAAAAAAGTGCTCTATAGGCAAGTTGTGCTAGCTGAGCAACGACATGGCATCCAGCTGGCAGTAACTTGCCTACAAAGGGATATAAAATTATTTCAATACTAAAATGGGATATAAAAAAAATCTTTGCAAAATCTTTTACACTGAAACTATATTATAGCTCTCAGCATCCTTCCCTCTATAATGCAACTTTCACATGGTCTACAAAGGCTTCCACAAAAGCTAAAATTCTAGCATGCCTTATTTGTCTAAAGAAGATTAATTGTGTGGAGACTTTTAAAAAAATAAAAATTAAAAATAAAAATAAATCCTACTCATCTGTTGTGTCCTATGTGTTGTATGGGTAGGGAAGATGCTAAAGAGGTGCAAAATCTGTTCGAGCAATGTAAAGGTACAAGAAAAACGCGCACAATGGAACTCGGCGATTGGAGAAGACACACACGATGGAACAACAAAGAATGATTATCATGGAGGTATTGGTTACTGACAACGGAAGATATATCAAGCTCACAAAAATGGTCAATAGGCAACACTAGAGTACTGTGATTCTAGAAGAAACAATGACCGAAGCTTGGCGCAATCTATGGAAAGCCCTCGACCTAGTGGTGCAAGACGTTGCCACACGACAACAGAGGGAGATACACTGTGGTAAAGAAAAACAAGCAAGGAAAGAGGAAGAAAGGGACAAGGAAGATGAAAAAAGTAAGAGTTGAGGTCCGTGGAAGCGCCAGGAGAGTAGCAAGAGGCTGCAACGAGTGGTTGGACCACGTGAAGGTGTGGAGTTGCGGCAAATGGCACGAAGAGGTAAGGACAATAAGAGGTTCCTCATTATATGCACAACTAACAAAATGCCATGGAAAACGGTGGAGAGATTCGTTCATCAAATCCTCAAGCGTGACGTCCAATTTCACCGCCTCAATGTGGCTCCAAGGATGACATACTGTCTTGATAACAGAGAAATCAAAATCCTTCAAGCTGGCAAGTATCAGACTTTGCTCGAAGGTTTTTAGATCGACGATTGGAATGAATATCTGATATCCAACGGAGTCTAGGTAGTTTGTCGGAAGAAATGGATGGGCATCGAAGGGATAAGGTGGAAAGAGTGGAACGTCCATACTTTCACAAAAATCGGTGAGGCCTGTGGTGGGTTGCTGGATACAACAAACATCATCCTTTCTAACACATCCATGGCGCTGGCCTCCATAGAAGTTCGAGGCCATGACTCTTGTTTCTTGCCACAAGATTTCGAAATGTATGACGATCACGGAATCTAGGAGCTGCGACTAATCGAACTGGAAAGAAACTAGAGCTTGGAGGTGAAGGAGTTAAGGCAGGACACTCTTGAAACTTTCACCGAAAACATTAGAGGTCTAACTGATGTCGGAGAATGCAGGTTCGATGACCGGAGAGGCTCGAAAATCAAAATCGGAAGCAGTGACGATGAAGACACAAATCTCGAGGTTGGAAAGGACAGCACAACAGCGTATAGATGGGAGGTCGACGGCGGAGCAGGATACGCGTTTGTACTCCGACACAAGGAAGTGACTCATGAAGATGACAGAGGGGTGTTCGTGGGTTTGGCTGGGTCGGGTTTAGGGTAAACCCGCAACCCAACCCGAACAGTTCGAGTTGGAAAAGTTCAAACCCAACCCAAACCAATCTATGATTAAACCCAACCCAACCCAAACAGTTCGGCTTCGGTTTGGGTTGGGTCGGTTTATCGGATTGGCTCTAATTCAATATTTTTAATTATATTTTAATGTTTTCGTTACACAAGAACTATTAAATTAAAATTTTTCTTGTATATTTATTTTTAATTATATTTTATAGCTAACTCATTATACATACAAAAATAATATTATTTTTGAAATCTCCTTATTACTTTGATTTACATAAATTTAACATTAGTAAAATTTAATAATGTCATCTTTCAAATTAAAATTCTCTAGTATGAAATAGATGATTTTGTAAAAAGAAAAAATAATTATTATTAGTTTTTAAAAATAATAGATGGCATTTATATAAAAAGAAGATTTGATAACACATAAATAATCATATCAATTTAAATAGTTACTTATAAGTTTATCATTTATATATAATAAAAATATTTTAAAAACTTATTTCATTTATTTTTAAAAGCATTTATAATTAAAAAAGAAGAATGCGTAAGATCAGGTTGGGTCGGTTTCGTTCGGGTTTTTAAGTATTCAACTCGCAACCCAACTCAAACCCTTCGGGTTAAGCATTTTAAAACTCAACCCAACCCAAATAACTAATACAACCCAAACCAAACCAAACCAAACCAAAAGGTTCGGGTTGGTCGGGTTGGTCGGGTTGATGAACACCCCTAGTCACAGTTTAGGCAAGCTACAGAAGTTACAACAAAAAAGTCCCAGCAGATGAATATGGACGATCTTGGCAAGGAACCTTGGGCTGAAGATCAAACTAACGCATGGGCCATAAGCGAAAAGCCCAACTTTGGTGGCCCAAGGCAGTATACCAAAAAGTTCATGGGCTTGAACCAACTTATGGGCTTTGCCACGCTATCCACTACTCAAAGGGGCCAAGGTGACGATCACAAAGTGGGCAGGCTTTATTTCCAAGTATACAAAAGAAAGAGAAAGCCCAAGAGAGATACAAAGAGGGGGCTTTGGCGAGGTGGGAAGCCTAGACCATGGAAATGGAGTCGAACCCAGATCTGGACACTAACCCGAATTACTACGTCAACAGAATCGATTCCAAACGAGTTCCTGAAACCCAACTGACAGAAGACGACCCAGGGAAGACAGATGTTGGTTCAACAAATGGTACAAAAGATCAAACTGTCAACGACCACATTCAGGTTTGTGATCTTCCTCATCTTCTTCCTCTCCCTCATTCTGCAAAGGACACCCCGAGAGCAAATTCTATCAGGTCTGGGGAAGCACAAAACCAAACGGAGACACGGTCGACGGGTTTTAAACTACAACAACATTCTCTTCCAAAAGGGGAGGTCTAGATGATAAATAACAGCAACTACAATAGCATTCTCTTTCAAAACTACGTCTCGTGGAGTTCGAAAGAAATTGGGGCCTGGAAGGAGTTATGGCAGCAACTCCTCAACGCCTTCACCGATGCTCAAATGGATGGAATAACGGACGTTGGTGACTAGGGAATGGGTGGCGGGCGAAGCTCAAATACCGAGATACTGCTTAGTGATGATGATGGAGTGCGGCTCAAGAACAAGGTGAACAGTTCGCAAGCGAGAAACCGGAGACAGGCAGCAGAGAAAATCGAACAAACATAGTAAGCAACGCAGACACGGCACGTGTCCCTGACAAGGACGGACATTGATGAAGGGCCTACAGAGCACTGGGGGTGATCCACGATGAGACAAAATGGACCATCAATATTTCTCATACAAAAACAAGTTAGGGAGATTGGATTAAAGTCCCAACCCCAACCTGCCCAGTATAGGTTTGAGACACCTAGTGGGCCCAACTTTATTACTAGACACACATACAACCCTGTTCCAAGAGGTGGGCCAGGAGATTGAGAGGCCCAAGTGGGATGTGGGTCAAGGATATGAAAGAAGAGCAAACCGACTTTATTTACAAGTTTATAAATGAAGGGGCCAGGTCCAAGGACACAACAAGGACAAGGTACTCGCTCGTTGGGAAGCCCAAACGGACGATAGGGATTCGGACTCGAACTCAAATCAGAACTCCTACACAGGTCAATCTGGATCGAAAAGAGTTCTTGAAACACTTCTGATTGAAGGAGAAACAGAGAAGGACATAAGAACACAACGAATGATTCAAATAGCCAAAAAGAGGAAGAACACGATCAAGTACGTAACCATCGCCCTATCTTCTCTCACCCTCATTCTGTGTATGGCACAAACATGCTTGTCACGAGTTCGGTTTCTATCAATTAATATTATAAAAGAAACGGAGGAAAGGAAGACAGAGCAAAAGAGAATGAAGACCTAAAGATTCACCTTTCAAAAGGAGAGACGGCAATGATGGTCTAAAGTAGCCACAATGAAGCGAAGCGGAACACACAAGAGGAGGAGTCCAAACAGATACAAGACTTCCTCCTATCGATCAATGCGCAGTTGCTTGCAATTTAAAATTCAAGGATATCTTTCAAGACGATGAAGTTTTTACATGAAGATATTGAGCTGAAATATACACGACTACCAGAATAAGAGAAGATTGATAAAAAAGACGGTGCCAGCAACCAAGGCAGATTTGATTACTATTCGAGAAACCAAAAATCTACCACAAACCAATATCTAATTGCCGAGATTTGGAAAAGGAGATTTGCGGACTGGCCTTTTGTTGACACGG
Source organism: Tinospora cordifolia (assembly GCA_030144865.1). Taxonomy (NCBI): domain Eukaryota; kingdom Viridiplantae; phylum Streptophyta; class Magnoliopsida; order Ranunculales; family Menispermaceae; genus Tinospora; species Tinospora cordifolia. Next base: position 20,183 of record JAJIYU010000754.1, on the reverse strand, counting down.
AAGGAACAGCCGGAGGATTGCTCATTCTCTGGGATGCCAAGTACATAAAGGTGCAGGAAAAGTAGGCAGGAACGCATTCTTTGACAATCAATGGGCCTAACTGGTGGTTCACAAATGTCTATAGTCCTTGTAACATGGAGGGACGTGTCAACTGTCTAACAGAACTGGTTGTTCTGTCCTCCAGCATTAAGGGTCCTTGGTGCATAGAAGGACACTTCAACATGGTGAGACACATGGGCCAAAAAACGAATTGTCAACGTACCTCCACGACTCAAATCATGTTCAACAATTGGATTAATGAAATGGAACTCCAGGAAGCGCCATTACAAAACATGTGATACCCTTGGCATAATGGTCGTCATCAGTCTGTCATGTCAAAGCTGGATCGATTCCTGTGCAACAAAGAATGGGGAGACTAATTTCAATATCAACAGGTATGGGGCATGCAAAGGTTAACGTCAGATCATTGGCCAATCGTTCTGAAAACAGAGGCAGTTAAATGGGGGTCGGCCCCCTTCCAGTTTGAGAACGATTGGTTGGACCATCTAGACTTTAAGAATATGATGCAAAGAGAGTGGGAGGCCAATCAGAGTTGAGGATGGGAAGGATATAGAATCATGATGAAGTTGCGAAACCTAAAAGGCAGACTAATGGAATGGAATGAAAGGAATATGGACGGAGAAGAAGCAAGACGGCAAGTCGCAATGGCATCTCTACAAAAAGTGGATGAGAGGTTGGAAAGGGTAGATTATTTGGAGTTATTTGATGAAAGAAAGAACTTTTTAGAGGAAATTCACATACTGAATGTAGAAAGGAAAGAAGAGACAGACAGCAGACCAACTTAAGGTGGGCAAAGGAAGGAGATGTCAACTCGCAATACTTCCATCAAATATTATCTTTACGGAAGTCTAGTAATATGATTTCAAAATTAGAAGACAGCTCAGGGAATCTCAAAGAAACTGAAACGGATATAGAGCACCTAATTATTAAGTATTTCAATAACCTTTTTAGGGACAAATCTGATCACAAATGGGGCATCAACGGAGTTCAGTGGCAATGCATCATTGTCGAGGATAGCATGAGGTTGGAAAGGGAGTTTGAAAAAGATGAAATTCAAGAGGCACTTTTCAGTTGCGACAGAAATAAGGCCTCTAGCCCCGACGGCTTCACCACGGCTTTTTTCCAAAAGACATGGTCCATAGTCAAGCACGATATTCTCGCTTGCCTAAAAGAATTTCACAGAGATGCAATTGTTAATAGAAAGATGAACGAAACCTATTTATGCCTCCTTCCTAATAAATAGAATTCCATTCGGGTTCAAGACTACCGCCCAATCAGTCTTATTATCAGCTTATACAAGATCATTGCCAAGACCCTCGCCAACAAACTACGAACTGTTCTTCCATCTACCATCAGTAAGCAACAAATGGCCTTCGTAAAAAACTGTCAAATAATGGATGTCATCCTGATTGCAAATGAAGTTGTGGAGGATTATCAATCCAGAGGAAAAGAGGGGTTGCTTCGGAAGGTGGACTTTGCTAAGGCATATGATTTAGTGAGACGGAGCTTTATGGACTTCATCCTAAAGCAAAAAGGTTTTGGTGAACAGTAGAGAAAATGGATATCAGCATGTCTACAAACAACAAATTATTCAATGCTCATTAATGGCAGACCAAGAGGAAAGATCGATGCTCACAGAGGATTAAGGCAAGGTGTTACCCCCTTTTTGTACACTATAGCAGCGGACACTCTAAGCCGAATCACCAAGAAAGTTGTGGAATCACGGAGGTTGGCAGGCACGGAGATAGGCAAAAAAATGGTCCAACTCACTCATCTACTTTTCGCGGATTATTGTCTGATTTTCTTACAGAATCGAAAGGAGAAAATAGAGGTGATTGCAGAGTCTCTAAATGCTTTTTGCTTCTTATCGAGTTTAGAAATTGATAAGAAGAAGAGCCAGCTTCTAAGAATTAACATGACTGACTCAACAGTGAATGGGTGGGCACATGACTTAGGGTATGCCCTGGCAAGTGGCCAATTCAGTACTTAGGAGTTCTTCTAGGGGACAACCCAATTAGGACAGGATTTTGGGACTCAATGGTGCAAACAGTTTGAAGAAGAATTGCCGGATGGAAGAAAAGCCTCCTATCGCGCGGAGGTCGATTGTTGCTGATCAAAACAGTTCTAGAAGCCTTACCTAATTATTTTATTTCTATTTTCAAAATGCCAAAAAAAGTGGTGGCAATCATTGAAAAAGTCATGAGAGATTTTCTGTGGAAAAATGACGGTTACCGAAGGTGCTATAATCTGGTCAACTGGAACTAGGAACTAGGTATGTAGGGGAAATGACCGCCGGGGTCTGGGCATAGGAGGATTGCGAAGGAAGAATATAGCTCTGTGTGGGAAGTGGCTATGGCGAATAAAGACTCATCCTAGCTCACTGTGGGTCAGATTGGTGAAGAGTGTTCATGGTTCCCAAAGCACGGGGTCGGGAAATAGGCCTTAAAAGGAACTACACCCATCGGTCCCCATGAAAGACATTTTTCTCATTTATGAAAAATTCCAAAACAACATAATTTGGTAGGTGAAGAATGGAGCCACAGTAGACTTTTGGGGGGATATTTGGTGTGGCACAAGGCCACTAAAAGAACAATTCCCTGATGTGTTAAAGATTATCAGAACGTTAGGCAACCGCAATTTCTGAATTCAAATCAAAACAATGATGAGCATCGCACGCATTGGAGATGGAATTTTCATTTTCGAGGAACGGTAGGAGAATGACAAATTGCAGATGTGGGTGAATTCTTGGCAACCATGCACAGTTTCAACCTTGAGGAGACGACTGAAGAAGATCGTCCTCAATGGTGTGGAACAAATAACCACAAATTCTCAATGCGTTCTTTTCTGGAAAAGCTCTCTGCAGAATCAATTCCCCAGTCAAGAATTCCAGCTGAATTCATTTGGAAAACGGTTGCACCTACAAAGGCTCGCATTCTCGCATGGCTAATAAGCATGCACAAATTGAATACAATAGACACTCTTCAAATTCGCCTTCCTCATCTCTATCTAAATCCATTGATATGTGTTTTGTGCAAGAATAACTCAGAGACAGTCCAACATATTTTTGGTGAATGTCGGCTGCTTCGAGAGTTATTGTGTTGGTGGACTCACATGCATAGATGTATAGTTCCCCCTATGCGAACCAATTATTCCAATTTTCAGATGCAGTTGCAGCTTCAAAATTACAACAGTATTGGAAACCGATATTCTTCCCAGTTTGGTACGCAAGATGGGAGAAAAGGAACTCAAGAATTTTTTGTAATAGGGGTCAATCGGATAGGCTAGCATGGGAGAGATCCAAAATTTTGTTCGCCACTTGGATCTCCATATCTAAGTTAAGTCGAGGGTACACATTCGAGGAATGGCTACGCAACAGGGAAAATATCTTTCAAACTTTGTAAATCTGTTGTTTTGATGTTAATACCCAGATATCTCATCTGGTTATAGTCGTAAACTTTCCTATTATTATTAATATATTTTTTGCTTTCTCGTCAAGAAAAAAACGATGGAACACAAAGGACTCGGGAAGAAGAATTTGTAAGGGTGCCAGACTTCCTGTTGTTGATCAATGGATAGCTGATCACAGCACAGTAAGCTCACGGTCCTTCTGGGTTAGCTAGTTTTTAAATGAAGATCTTAAGTTGGAATATTCAAGGCTGCAGTTTCTCAGCAAAAACAAGACTCGTCAGGAGGACAATGACTGTGGCTAAAGCTGATTTGATTGTCCTTTAAGATATAATTATAGAAATCTAGACGAAAAGATTCGTTAGTTGGGCTTCCGTTGATGCCACAAGATCAGCAGGGGGCTTGCTCATCCTCTGGGACATCAAAAACCTTTTTGTCATAGAAAAATGGGAAGGAATGCACTCTCTTTCTCTAAAACTGGTAGGGGCTGGAGGAACCGTTTGGTGGTTTACAAATGTGTATGGTCCGTGTGATAAGGAAGGTAGGATAGACTGCCTGACAGAACTAGCAGCCCTTTCTGTCGGGATAGAAGGTCCTTAGTGTATTGGAGGTGACTTTAACATGGTTAGTCACATGGCAAAAAAGAAATCTTGTAGAAAAAGTTCCAACTTGATGCTTATGTTCAATGATTGGATTAATGACATGCGGTTTACATGGAATAATGGTCGCTCAAGACCAGCCATGTCCAAATTGGATAGATTTCTGTATAATAAAGAATGGGGTGAAAAGTTTCAGTTTCAGCAGGCATGGGGGCTTCAACAGATCACTTCTGATCATTGGCCAATTATGCTGAACACAGAATCAGCTCAATGGGGTCCTAGCCCTTTCAGATTTGAAAATGAGTGGCTAGGAAATCCTACAGTTTTAAACCTGATACAGCACGTATGGAAGGAGGATCGAAGTATTGGATGGGATGGATATAGATTTATGTCCAAACTCAACAACATAAAAAGCAAGCTAAAGGAGTGGAGTAAAGGGAGGATAGTTGGAGAAGAAGCCAAACATCTTGAGTTACTAGATTCTCTCAAAACAATGAATGGGAGGCTAGAGAGGGAGGACAATCCAGAACTCGTGGTTAAACAGATTAAGCTGATAGAGGAACTTCATGCAATAGATCTCAAGCAGGAGAGGAGGAACCAGCAACGAGCACAATTAAAGTGGGCTAAGGAAGGGGATATTAATTCAAGTTTCTTCTATAGAATTCTTTCTTTACGAAAGTCCAGAAACATGATCACAAAACTGGAAGATGAAACAGGCAATCTGAAAGATAAGGAGCAGGACATTGAAAATCTAGTCATAAGTTACTTCAGCAACCTTTTTAAGGAAAATTCTGAAGTAACATGTGGTCTTGAAGGACTCAATTGGCACAGTATCAACGAGGAAAACAGAAACTGATTAGAAAGAGAAGTCGAGTTAGAAGAGATAAAAGAAGCGCTTTTAGTAACAATGGAGATAAAGCCCCAAGCTCGGATGGATTCACACTGGCCTTTTTTCAAAAGAATTGGGAGATTGTCAATCAAGATATTCTATCTTGTATGAAAAAATTTCAGAAAGATGCCATCATAAATAGGAAGGTGAATGAAACTTGTCTAACTCCAAAGAAGCACGAATCTCTGCGAGTTGAGGACTTCAGACCAATTAGTTTGCCGACAAGCCTATACAAGACCATGGCCAAGGTTCTCGCCAATAGAATCATTAGAGTTCTCCCAGATACTATAAGCGAACAGCAGATGGCTTTCATCAAGATCGTCAAATAACGAAGGCCATTCTAATCACAAATGAAGCAATGGAGGAATGTAGATCCAGGGGGAAGAAGGTATGCTCTTAAAAGTTGACTTTGCTGAAGCCACTAATTCCTTTCGATGGGGTTTTTTTAGATGTTGTTCTTGTACAAAAAGGCTTTGGGGACAACTGGAGGACAAAAAGGCTTTGGGGACAATTGGAGGCAATGGATAAGCGCATGTCTGAAATCCAATTACTCAGTTTTCATTAATGTTTGACCTAGAGGGAAGTTTGAAGCCCAAAGAGACCTTAAGCAAGGTGATCCGATGTCCCCTTTCTTGTAAACTATAGTAGTTGATGCTCTAACAAGAAACTTAGAAAAAGCAGTGGAATCAGGAAAGATAAAAGGATTCAGCATTGGTAAGGACAGAATTTAGCTCACTCATTTACTGTTCGATGATTATTGTCTGGTTTTATGCAAAACCGAAAGGAGGAAGTGGAAACAGTGACAGAGATCCTAAACGCATTCTGTTTTCTATCAGGCCTTCAAATAAACAAAAGAAAGAGTCAGCTTCTGGACAATAGTATCAGGGAGCACTTAGTCAAAAATTGGGCTCAAGATCTCAATCTTGCTTATGCCAAGTGGCCCATTCAATACCTAGGTGTTCCTTTGGGGGGTAATCCGATAAAGACTTATTTTTGAGATCCCATGATTCAAACAATTTGCAAAAGAATCGCAGGCTCGAAAAAGAGGAGTTGTTGATAAAGTCTGTTCCAAATGCTCTCCCCACGTACTTTCTGTCCATTTTCAAACTGCCAAAAACAGTAATAGCTACCATTGAATAGGCTATGAGAGATTTCTTCTGGAAGCATAATGAGGCTAAAAAAAGGAAGCAATCTAGTCAATTGGTATCAGGTCAATACGAGCATGGGCAAAGGCGGTCTTGGAACAGGGGGGCTATTGCACAGAAACATTGCCCTTGGAGGCAAATGGCTTTGGAGAATGTTAGTGAATCCGATGGTAATGTGGGCCAAGGTAGTAAAAAGTATTCATGGTTCTAGAGCTCAATGAAGAGAAGCTAGCATAACAGGTAGATGCAGTCATCGATCCCCATGGAAAGATATATATACCATTTATAGGAAATTTAAAACTAACATCAATTCTTCTGAAGAGCTCGAGTTGTCTAAAGGAATACAGAGAAAGAGGAGATGGAAGCACGAGGAACCGGTCACCGAGGCGATCAGAGATGGAAGCACACCAACCAGTGGGAAAACGAAGAACGTAGATCATACCAGGAGCAAAGGAGGGAGAGAAAGGAGAAGAAATCCTCTCGACACGACCACAGACAAACAACCATCCAAAGGAGGATTGCAGATGCAAACAGGGCCAAGCAGCAGAAAGAACGACAATGGAACAAGGAAAATTACCAGAACGGAAAGGGTGAACAGAAAACTTGTAAGAACATCCTATTTCAACAGAGTGAGGAAGAAGCCAAATAACGAGGCGTGGACCGTGGTTGACTAGAAGAATAGACGAGACAAAAAAGACAAAAAAAGATGGGAACCGAAAACAGATATAACCAGTTTCCATAAAAAGAAAACAATATCAACACGGTCAAAAGAAGTTAAATCTAATAAAGGAAGCTTGGTGAAAACATCAAATGGGGAATGGAAATACCTCTCGTTCTCTACGTCCTTTAAATACTTCCCGATATGCTACCCTAGATATTCCCAGTAGATAATACTCCAGGAGGTTACCAGACAACATCATTTTCATTTGGTTCTGAATAGAGAAGCAGTGCAGTGGATTAAGAGGAGGGTGGAAAAGGCCCGGATAGGAAAACACACATAGGTGGCAGTTGGCGTGTTCAGAGGACCGAGCTATAGTGTCCTAATGGAGGTACTCTTGAACGACAGAGGACGGTTCATAAAAATAATAAAACTGGTTCAGAGCCGTTCAGAAACTGTTATTCTCCCAGAGGAAAGTAACACGGAAGCTTTAGAGAAACTTGTGGAAGGCTTTGGATATGGTTGTCCGAGAAGAGGATACTCGAATGAGGAAGGAGAAGTTAGAAAACCAGAAGACGAAACTCCGACAGCCCGGGAAGTCGGTCGCAGTGGACGAAGAAAGTCGGAATAGAGAGGCGTGGCGGAAAGAGCAGGCAAAAAGCCGAAGGAGGCAGAGGAACACTGAAAGGGAAATACAAAGGCAGAGAGTGGGGAATCGAAGTCAAAGCAGTCCAAGTGGTAAAGATTTTCTGATCATCAGAACATCTGATGAAATTGACTGGAAGGTGATTGAAGAATTCGTTCGAAGAATTCTAAAGAAAGAAATACATATCCGAAAACTAGATGTTGCTAGGGGCCTCATCTACTGTCAAGACGCGACGGAGATTCAGATTATTCAAAATGGCAAATATCAGACCACTTTGGGAGGCTTCTACTTTGAAGAATGGTGCGATGAAATGGCAAAGGATGGAGCCAAGGTAGCGCGTAAGAACAGTTGGATGGGAGTAGAAGGCATCAAACTGGAGAAATGGAGCATCCACACGTTCGACAAGATTGGCGAAAGGTGCGGAGGTTTGCTGGATATAGCTAATATCACAAGCTCATTGGTGTCTATCAAGATGGCATTTCTGCAACTTCGAGGGCATGAGTCAGGTTTGCTCTCGAAAGAATTTGACATTTACGACGGGGTGCAAGAGTTAAGGCTAGTGGAAATTGAAAGGAATAGGGGAGCTGAGGTAAAGGAACTCCGGCAACAAATTCTAGACCAGTTTATTGGGAAACATCCGACACATATATTTGATATCGTAAAAGGGAGGCTCGGCAACCGACGAAAGATGACAAGAATCCCGAGGATGAGGATGACAAGATCGAATCAGAAGATCATTACATGTCAGGCGACGTAGCAGAGGAAGCAGAGGATGCAGGAAGAGGAACAAATGAAAAGCAAACAACAGCGTTTGCTAATATGGCAACTGGCAGGAAGGGGCCCATCAGCAAACGGAATGACTACAAAAAGGTGGACTGAACCCACCGAACGGAAAACATAAAATAGATATGGGGCTGTGAATAGGAAAATAAAACTGGGTTGAGACCCATAAGTACAAGCCCAAAGTTGCAGACTCAAGGGCCCGAAGAAGGAGATACCCATCAAATATATAAGACAAATGGGCTGAACAGACAAAATCAGGCGCTGCCCATTCTGAAAGTGTATCAGCGAAGTTAAAAAAGAGGAGAAACAACCTCAACAAATTTGAGGGCCCACTGGATAAGCCAAATGGAGGAAAGTGGACCGAACCTGGGAATGGAATCAGAATACTAGGACGGACACGAACAAGAAGGCTCTGAAAGAGTACCTGAAACCCAGAACCCAGATGCTAACTATACTGGAGTGGACACAGGCCCGGGAAGCGGCACAGAACAATAGCACGACAATGATCAACCTCGGGTACGCATCTTTAACTCCAATTCAATCGACTCTATCTATTCGAGTGAACCATAGGAACAACCAGCAAAGACTCTGCCATTCACGACACACAGTAATGGGCAACAATCCACTGAGAATGTTAGGAAGAATCTCTATGAAGGACTCCTATCAAAAGGAGAAAAACAAATGATGTATCGACCAGATAATGGAGATAACAAACTGAATACACAACAACTAAATATGCAAGGATCAGAGACTTCCTTATGTCGATCAATGCACAATTGATCACGGTCCAGTAATCCAGAATGGAGATTTCGGGGGGATTTTAATTTGCCTGTAAGGATTTTAAGTTGGAATATTCGGGGATGTGGTTCCAAGTCTAAGAAAAGGCTAATACAATCAACAATCTTAGCAGTCAAAGCAAATCTGATCACTCTTCAAGAAACCAAAAAGGAAGTTGTTGATCAAAGTTTAATATCGCAGATATGGAAGAGGAAATTCGTGGGATGGGCTCTACTTCCAGCAGAAGGCATGGTTGAAGGGATCTTGATCATGTGTGATGTTCGTAATATGAAGGTGGTCGACAAAGTAGAAGGGATGCATTCTCTGTTCATTAAAATTAATGGTGGGGGAGAAGAGTATTGGTAGTTTACAACAGTGTATAGTCCTTGTCACCAACAAGGTAAGGAAAATTGTTTAACTGAAATCATTGCATTGTCGGCCGCCATTCAGGAACCATGGTGTTTGGGAGGGGAATTTAACATGACTAGAACAGTGGTGACTAGAACACTGGAGGAGAAAAAAATAACCAACAAGTTAAGGAATCAATGAGGATGTTTGATTCTTGGATCTAAGATATCATCTGTTTGAACCTGATATGAAGAATTTGTCTTACAATGGGGAGGACTAACCCAGCCATGTCCAAAATAGACAGGTTTCTATGCAATGGGGAGTGGTGTGAGAGATTTACTCAGTAGAGCATACGGGGACTCCAAAGACTAACTTCAGATCATTGGCCAATCTTGTTGGACACGGAAAAAGCTAAATGGGGGCCTGCCCGATTCTGCTTCAACAATGAATGGCTTAAACAGCCTAATCTCATCCAGCTGATGAAAGAAGAATGGGAATCTGATCAAAGCTAAGGCTGGGATGGATACAAAATCATGCAGAAGCTTAGCAATCTAAAAAGGAAATTGAAAGGGTGGGCAAAGGGGCAAGCTAATGTGGATAAAACAAAACAAGCAGAGGTGAGGAGACAGCTCGAAGTGGTGGACAGAAGATTGGAGACAGAAGATTCTCAAGCCCCCCCAAAAGAAAGAAGAAAACTAGTGGAAGAGATGCAAACTATTGAATACAAACAGAAAAGACAATACTGCCAACAGGCTAAGCTAAGATGGGCCAAAGAAGGGGACGTGAATTCTAGATTCTTTCATAGGATTCTCTCCCTTAGGAAAGCTCGGGCTATTATATCGAAACTTGAAGACAAGGAAGGCCATCTTGTGGAAGAGGATCAGGATATTCAGAATATTATTCTGAACTATTTTTCTGAGTTAGTTAAGGAATCTACCCATACAAAATGGACAGTGGAAGGGCTGGACTGGCAGCAGATTTAGAATGAGGACAGTGACTAGCTAGAGAGGGAGTTTGAAGAAGACGAAATCCGAACGACTATTTTCAGCTGTTATGGGGGAAAAGCTCTAGGTCCGGATAGCTTTTTCATGGCATTTTTCCAATGGAATTGGAGCAAAGTTAAGAAAGATATTATGGCGTGCATGAAAGAGTTCCATCGAGATGCGATTGTTAATAGAAAGGTGAATAAACATGCATCTGCCTCATTCCGAAAAAGACAAATTCTATGAAAGTTGAAGACTTCTGATCCATTAGTCTCACTACAAGTTTGTATAAAATAATTGCCAAAACATTGGCAAATAGGCTTCGAACAGTTCTTTCTAAAACAATAAGTGAAAATCATATGGCCTTTATTGCTACAAGACAAATAATTGATGCGATTCTGATTGCAAATGAAGCTGTTGAAGAACACTGAATCAGTGGAAAACAAGGATATGTCTTAAAAGTAGACCTAGCTAAAGCATAAGACTCAGTTAGATGGAACTTCTTGGATTTTGTGCTACAAAAAAGGGGTTTGGGACTCAATGGAGGAAGTGGATGCGAGCATGTCTTAGCACAATGAATTTTATAGTCTTTACAAATGGAAAACCCCAAGGAAAATTTAATGGCTATAGGGGTCTTCGACAAGGAGATCCTCTATCCCCCTTCTTATTCACCATAGTCACCAACACCCTTACAGGGATAGTCCAGAAAAATATACAAACCAAGAAATTAGAAGGTATAGTGATTGGCAAGGATAAATTTAGGCTTACTCTACTTTTCGCAGATGATTGCCTCATTTTCATGAAGGATAAGGAAGAGGAGTTTACAACAGTGAAAAACGTGATTGATACATTATGTTTTTTAACAGGGATGAAGATAAATGGTGCTAAGAGCCATCTGTTGGGCATTAATGTTCAAGATACGAAGGTGGCCAACAAGGCTGCTACTTACTTGGGCCTCCCTCTAGGAGGGAATCCCAACAAAATTGGGTTTTGGGAGGCTATGGTGCAAACTGTGCAGAAGAGAATAGCTGGGTGGAAAAAAAAAGCTATCTATCTCGAGGAGGCAGACTTTTACTAGTAAGGATTATTCTTGAGGCCCTACCAACCTATTTTCTATCACTTTTTCAAATACCTAAATCCGTCGCCCACTACTTACTTGGGCCTCCCTCTAGGAGGGAATCCCAACAAAATTGGGTTTTGGGAGGCTATGGTGCAAACTGTGCAGAAGAGAATAGCTGGGTTGAAAAAAATCTATCTATCTCGAGGACTAGTAAGGATTATTCTCAAGGACCTACCAACCTATTTTCTATCACTTTTTCAAATACCTAAATCCGTCGCGCACAACATAGAGAAGATGATACGAGATTTCATATGGAGAGATGAAAATCCAGACCAAGGACAGATTACGATGAGATGGAATCAAGTTAGTAGAGAAATTAAGAAAGGTGGCCTAGGAGTGGGGGGACTGGTGAGACGCTACATGGCTTTGCGAAGGAAATGGATTTGGAGGATGATGGAGAATCCGACAGCAATGTGGGCGCGGATAGTACGCAGTATTCATGGTTTGTGAGGAAAGCTAAGGTGAATAGGAGAGTCAATCACAGATCTCCGTGGAAAGATATTTTCAGATTATATGAGAAATTAGAACCTCACATTATCTGGAAAATTAGAAAAGGAGATCATGTGAAATTTTGGGATGACATCTGGTGTGGCACAGACAAACTTAAAGGCAGATTCCCTAATATCTTCCTAGAAAAAGGACGCGAAAGTTTCTGAATTCTACAGCCGTAATATTGTGGAAGGAAGAACCCAATGGGGGTGGAATTTACACATTATGAGCAACACTGGACAGGAGTATGTGGAAGAGTTGGGAGGGATGTTGAATACTTTGCATAACTTCCACTTAAATGGAACAAATGATGAAGATAGACCAACGTGGAACAACGACAGTGGCAGAAAATTCACTGTGCAGTCTTTTATGGAAGGCCTAGAAAGACATTCAAGAGAGCAGATGGATATCCCAGTAGATTTCATTTGGAGTATGAAGATCCCATCAAAAGCTAACCTCAAGAAATTACAGACAGCAGAAAACATACATAAAAGGCTTTCCAACCACAACCTTAACCCTTCTATCTGTCTTCTGTGCAGGAATAAAGGAGAAACAACTGCTCATCCGCTAGTTGAGTGTGATTTGGTGAAATTCTTATGGAGAGAATGGAATCAAATCAATACTAGTTTTGTTTCCCCTGTAGCTAGTAATCTTTTTCATATACCAAATGTTAATATCTCTCCAAAACTCAAGCCATATTGGAAAGTCATCTTGGTTGTTGTTTGGTATGCTATGTGGAACAAGAGGAACTCTTGGATTTTCTCTAATGAAAGGAAGACGGGAAAGATGTTATGGGAACGATCAAACAGCCTTTTTGCTACATGGATTTGTCATACTAAATTAGACATAGGGTACTCGTTTGGGGATTGGTTATGTAAAGGGAGAAATATTTTAAAATCTATTGAATGTTATATTTTTTTTTGAAAAAAAATAAATAAATAAAATAAAATAAAATAAAAAAATAAAAAATCTATTGAATGTTATATTGATCTGTAAAGTTCGGATACCTCATCCGGCATTTTTTACTTATCTTTTATAATTAATATATATGAGTTTCTAGTTCAAAAAAATAAAAAATAAAAAATATCATTTGGAAGGTAGGGAAAGGCAACACAGTTGATTTCTGGGGAGATACATGGTGTGGTACCCGAAGTTTAAAAAATAGTTCCCCAACATATTGAGACTTTTCAATCATCAAACTAACCCAATTTCAGTTTTCAGATTATGCACTATTCAAGGGGACAACATGCAGTGGGGCCAATCTTCACCAAAAACGCCACATACAAGATGTATCTGTCACTGATACCAATGATCGGCTATCATTACCATACAGCTTCCATCTTGCAAATCCATTTTCAAAGGACAGTCCTCAATGGGGGGGGACAACAGGATAAGATGTATTCTATTAATTCTTTCTTGAAAATTATTAATGCAGAAAACCAGCAGTAGAACATAGTGGCCACAGAGTTCGTTTGGTAGACCAAAGTGCCTACCAAAGCTCGCATATTGGCTTGGTTAATCGGCTGGCGCAAACTGAACACGACAGAAAATCTTTAAATTCTTTATCCTAACCTATGTTTGAACCCTTCAATATGTGTTCTATGCAGGAATGACTCATAGACGGTCCAACACATTTTTGGAAATTGTCAGATGGTGAAGTAGCTATGGCTTAGGTGGAACCAGAAACATAGGAGTTTTGTGCCTCCCTCCTCAAACAATCTATTCCAGCTTCCAGAATTTGTTGCAGCCAGCAATACGCAATGTTTCTGAAAGCCAATTTTGTTTGCTATTTGGTACTCAATCTGGGAGAAAAGAAACGTCAGGCTTTTCTTGAATAAGGAGAAGACAGCTAGTTCAGTTTGGGATAGATCCAATATGTTATTTACAACTTGAATTTTTGTTTCTAAATGGGGGAAAGGGTATAAGTTTGGGGAGTGGCTTTGTAATGGAGGGAAATCATAAATTCGGGGTAGTTAGTTTTGTATCTCAGTTTGTTGTAATCACCCAAATATTTCATCTGGTCTTGTTATGTACCATCTCTTAATTATTAATACTATCTAGTTTCTTCTTAAAAAAAAATGTAAAGGTATAGATGAAGTGTAGCGATAATGACAGTGAAAGGTAAATAAGATCATTCCATCCCCTATAGTGTCCTTACTATCTCTCTTAAAGATTATTACAGGATAATTTTGTTTGCTATCTAATATAGTATTTGAGAGGAGAGGAATGCACGTATATTCAAAGACAAGTATAGGACAATTGAAAAGATTTAGGGTAAATCCATAATTTTCTTTTCCACTTGGGTCTCCAGTTCTAGACTAGCTCAAGGTTACATATCTTTGGAGAATGGTTAGATAATTGGCACAATATTTTGTCGACAATGTAATTTTTTTGTTCATATATCTCATCTAGCAAGGCTTTCTTACTCAATATCTTACCTTTAGTTTCTTCTCAAAAGAAAAAAAAAAAAAAGATTTAAATCATTTATATTATATTAAAGGACAACACACATAATTTAAAAAAAAAAAATTAAATGAAAATCATATGCAAAAAACATGTGAAAATATTAGTTTCTTGTGTGCATTGGATTGTGTGCGTGGTTTGGTATTTGTAAGAGAAACAAGATCAAAAGCTCGGTTAGAAACCCACACACCTGATTGAAAGAAGAGCAGACAAATCATAATCCTCAGAGTTTATATGAATGGATTGGGCTCTATGAAAGTACAATTACAAAAATGTTGATAATGATTTAAATAAAATTAAAAATTCACTAGAAAAATAAAAGGTGAGATATATAAAATACCTAATATGTACAATTATCTCCAAAGGTGATCTAGAAATAATTTTCAAGTCTTCTTTGTATGTCTCAATCCTAAGAACAATCAAAAAATGAAACAAAGTAAAATCAAATAAATAGTTAATTGTGTATCAATTATAATCAATGGAATCATTAAATCAATAAGTTACTCACATGGTTTTAAGCTCCTCCGCAATGATATCGGTCTCATCATCCTTCTCAACATTAATATCCATCTTTCAGGAGTTAATTTTAATGGGAAGCTCGCAAAACCCTACTGGAACAAGCTCAATCAAAATCCATTAATCGAGTATCCTTGGCCTTAATCACAAGCAAAATCTTCAAGAGAAAACCCGACAACAAAAGCACTAAATGAAACAACATTTTTATTTCACAATTTCACTTGTTTCGATCTTTTATCTATGCTAGCAATCGGCTGAAGATGGTAGAATTTGACTGGCTGTTGAGGTTTTTGTTCATCGCAAAACTATGAAACAGAAGTTCTTCTAGTAAAACTGCTTGCATATTAATACTTTCAAAGATATATGGCAGCCACTATTACTATACTCAAAGTGCAACATTCACTTTTCATCCATACTTCATTATTAAAATTAAATATAAGTTTTTTTTTCTCTTTGCACGATCCGCTTCATTATCAATGGTGACGATAATGGAATAGTGGTTAACAAGAAGAATAGCAAATACAAAATAGGTAATTGTAAAAGAGTAATGCAATCGACTGAGGGTGTAAATGGGAGGTTTGCTCAAAAATAGGTTTTAGAGGTAAATAAAGGTTCCAAAGAAAAGACACTTGGTCTTCTTCCTCCGATTTTTGAGTTTGAAAGTTGGGTCCTCAATTCAATCATTTCACCCAAGATACAAGTAGTTTTAATTGTGCATCCCACAAGAGGACGCGAGGATCTTGCAAGAGGAGAGGACAAAAACCACGAAGCTACTATATTAGGGTGGATTTCGCTGTTGCAAAGTGGTTAAGGGTCAAGATCAAGATGGCTATCTATACTCGAGATGGAAATTCCAAATGCTTCTACCAAGGTCACAGCCACGTCCTTTTGGTGAAGACTTACTCAAACAAGAGGGTAGCTTCCATAGGATCACTAAGATCCAACATGGTGCTCATAAAAAATAAATAAATAAATTGTGACTAAGGAAGTGGAGTCTAGAGGTTGGAAAAGCTTAATTGAGGCGATGGATGTTTTGTTGGAGGTGCCAACTCAACTTTTGAGAGGAGAATTCAAACACAAACAGCTTGAGGTGCTTCGTGTTCCAAACCCATTTTGGAGGCTCAGAAACAGAAGATGGAAGTGGCAAGGATGGTGAGGGGACACAAGTGAAGATGGAGTCCTTGAACCAAGGGCAACCCTCTATGGCTTCACAGACTCCTCAACCAAGTGTCACCATTGAAGAGGTGGATGTTGCTAACTTCCAACTAAACGAGGGTCAACCTTTTGGGTTAAACAAGTTTCAATTCAATCGTCTTGAGTTGTGGCGGAAAAGGAGTCTAACTTGACGGTGGGGAGGGATTACACCTACATTTCTTGGATATTGCTCGAGCAATTACGTATTGCGAGGACTCAATTTAGTGAAGTCGTGCTACAAAAGGAAAATGTTTTAGCATTCCACATAGACATTTTTGAGGAGGAATGGTTGGTTCAATGATATGCTCTGAGATGACACGAAACTCATATGCAGACATAGCTGGATTGGGGTTGAAAGTATTCATCCAAAGAAATGGTGCATGCAAACCTTTGGCGAGAATGGTAGACAATTAGGTGTTGTTGAAGTTACCATTAGTTAATCCATGTAGATTGCGCTACAAAAGGTATGAAATTTCTACTTGGCTTCCTTCAAGCATTCTTGGGAATTAATGAACATGAATGCGTCATGTAACTTTGGTTAGATGTGTCCCAACATTGGATTACAAGGACTTGTAATGGTCAGGTTCCTTTTTCATGCTATGATTCTAATTATGGTCATTGCGATAGAGCAAAGGCCAACTTTGGGAAACATTATCAGAGAAGATGACAAAATCTTGAAAGCAACCACATGCCAATACCAAACAAAGGATAAGAAGGGCACGATTAGGGATGACTCAATATTTGTCTCCAAGAGTCATAGCAAGGTACAATCTCACACATCGCAAGACATTGGAACGTGTGGCACCTTAGGACGAAAGAAGAGCAAACCAACGCATGAGGCTTCATACAGAAATGGTCACATCAACAATGGGATGCATGTAATGGGAGTATGGCTTGACATGATTCATTCTTAGCTTCTCAAACTGAGTTGGCATTTGAGTGGTGCGCCATAGTCCAAGACCCAAAGAAGAATAAAAAAAAAAGTAGGCCTCATATTAAAATTGGCCAACAATTGACTCCAAAATTGTCAGGACTATTTTCCATATCTATCAAAGGCACAAGAAAGGTGGAACAGAATGAATGGGATTAATTGCTGCAGCCCGAATATAGATATATATATATATTTATTTAAATTTGATAAATAATTTTTAAATTAATATTTTAAATTAAAAATTAAAATATATTTATTTTTAATTTATAAAATAAAAAATTATCTTAAGTTAAAATAAAATTAAAATTATTTTTAAATAATAATAGATATATTTTGTAAAGAAATATATGTATATATATATATATACATATTTTTAAAATTTTTATAAATTTTAATTTTAAATATAAATAAGTAATTAATTTTAAAAATAAATAATATATATATTTTTTAAATTAAATAAATAGTATTAAAAAATCTTAACAAATATTTTTTCAATAAATATTTGAAATAACGATTATTAATATTTTAAATTTTAATATTTTAAATAATTAATTATAAAAATAATTTTTATATAAATTAAAATAATTATTTATATTTTTAATTTAAATGTGAATAATAGTTATTTATTTAAAAATATATTTTATAAATATAATATTATAAAATAACGATTAATAACATTTAAAAATTAATATTTTTAATTATTTATTAAAAAATTAATATTTTATATAAATAATTATAAAAAATTTAATTTTTATATAAATTAAAATAATTATTATCTTTTTAATTTAAATGTGAATAATATATATTTTGAAAAACATATATTTTATAAATAAAATATTGTAGTTAGTGAATTTAATGAACTGATGTGATTGTGGGCCGGTAAACGGCGGCAGTAACTCTAACTGTCCTAAGGTAGCGAAATTCCTTGTCGCAGACCCATGTAGTACAGTCTAATAAATGTATAGCATTGTGAATGGGATTTTAATGAATAAGAGTTTAATGAATAGATGATATGAATGATGAAATTGATGATGTGGATGGTTTAATAAACCATGGCTTTGGAGATGCCCTAAATTTGTTCTAAAGGACAAGATATTAGTTCCCTGGAAGCAATGTGAGAACAAACATTTAATTATCTAAATCAACATCCTATAATTATATATAGCTCTACCGACACAGTGCCCAATTGCTTTCTTTGGCAACATCAACACAACCAGTAGTGGTAATCATATTAGTTGGTACCACCTCCAGCTTGGTACGAACACTTTCCAAAGAGCAATCCCTAAAATAAACATGTAACCTCCAACAAAAATGGCAATGCTTTATAGTTGCAAGGTTTAGATGATCCATTTCAACAAATCACTCTATAACATTCTAACATCCACTTGAGGAAGCAACACCCTCCCCACCACCAAAATATTAATTAAAAAAAAAAAGACCAGGTCCCCCTTGCTTAACTACGGGCCAACATGGACTCCTCATGAAAGGACCCCAACAATGGTCTTGGAGTCCTCTCCCAACAAATTTTGTTTCAAAAACCAAAGCTCCCTCTAATGTCAATGCTATGTGTTTGCTGACAAAGAAGTAAAACACGCTATATGGGAATGTTGGTTTGCAAGAAACATCTAGAATTGATGGTCTTCAACATTTTTTTGTAATTTTATCGAGTATCGCCTCGCCTATGTTTGGACCAAAGATACGTATTTGTTAAAGTTTTTTTTACAAATTGTCTCAAGCACATATGCTTATTAATTGGATAACATAACAATACATCTTAAAACTAAATGTAAAATTGGATGCAAAACTTATCTGAAGTTTATTTACATTTAAAAGTGCAAAATATTAAACCTAAATAGATACTAAGTTGAAAATGATTAAATACATAAATAGACGAAACCCTTGAACTGATATAAAAATTACAATAATTATCGTTAGAAATGAGTCGTAAGAAATTCTTCACTGAAACCAAAAAAATGAAGTGACAACATTTTAAGAGAAAAGAAAAAAGAATATCTAAGGCAAAAAAAATGAACAGACAGCAAAATTCACTCAATTCGACGATGCTGAAGGATAAAAGAGAAGAAAATAAAAAAGATACTATTCTTATTCAATTACTCACTTGAATAAATGTATGCAGGCATACGTAACAAGACACATTACAGAGCTTATGCAAATGTTTTTGCCAGTTTTGGGAACACATATAAATTAAAGGGAAGGCCTTTGCTTATTTGTAGTTATGACACCAAACTAGAATAGACGTACCCAAACAAAATAACAGAGCAAAATTAATTGAATTTTATATGATTGAGATGTAAGAAAACATTGAAATATAAAACTGTTACCACAAGAAAATCACAACTTAGGGAATTACTCAATCTGTTAATTGATTTGAAGTTAAAACTATGGAACGAAGTAGGGCAAATGAGTAAACCCGATAATAAACAGCGAAAAGAAGCCGAAATGGGAAAAAAAAAACCATCACAAATGCTCAGATTCTAACTAGCCATTCAAGTCTATTTATGCGGCTAAAATTACAAAATTTGTCATCACTCCAACATAAGTCTCTTATAAAAGTTGGATAACTATTAAGACAAATAACAAGTATGTATAAAACATTAAAAATTAGAGTACCAGGAAAAGTCCCACATGAAGAAAAAGTCTTTTCAAATCACATAAACAACAAAATTAGAGTGCCAAAAAAAATTTTATGGTGAAAAGTTGGGTAAATATCAAGAGAAATAATAGATATGCAATAAAACATAGAATTTAACCCAAAAAAAAAATTCTAGGCAAGGCCTAGACGCATAGCCCCCCGAGCGCCTAGGTGATGACCAAGGAACTAGAGGAAGGTGTTCTAAATTATCTTCTTTTTGTTAATTAAGAACTTGTGAAAAAAATTTATTTTAAACAGTAAATTGATAAAATTGAATAATAATATATTAAAACAACAATATATAATCTATTGAAATATATAACCTATTTTACACGCAGACACACACATACACATATAAATGGAGTGAGGGATCAATGAATAATTAAATATTCTTTAGTGATCTCTAGATAAATATCTTATAGTTTTCTATACCCCTGTCTACACCTTGCCTAGCCCTTGCCTTGTCCACTTATCATCACTTCCATTCCATTTCTTTGATGATTGTGGATAAGCTTCTTTAGTCC
>JAJIYU010000753.1:0-44791 GCA_030144865.1 Tinospora cordifolia | reverse complement strand
TGTAAAAGGGGTTCGGGTGCTCAGGTTTCTTTTTGGTTCTCTTTGTACTTTGCGCTGAGGCGCTGGACATCTCGTCCTTAATATATATTAAGTTTCTTTTCAAAAAAAAAATATTTTCTTATAAGGTGATAGACAAATAGAGTATGAAATCTAAGGATAAATGATGCTTTTATTCTCATATGCTGGTAAACGATGTTTCTCTATCACGCATACTATGTTTTTGTCCTCCAATAATTTTCATGGTCATCTTTTTATTTTCCCTCTTGAACATATATTTGTTACTCACGTTTAAGTTAATGTATGCATGCGACCGCATTCTCCCATTAGATACCACCTATTAATTCTTCACAACTCGTAAGTACGAAAACAATATTTTCTGTGATAAAGCAAAAAATGATAGTCAAGTGCAAACAGTTATTTATATATTATGCGTATTGGGCAGCATCAATTACGGATAGATGATGTCCATGTAGCTACTAAACTGAGGTTTTCTATCAACAAGGCCCATCATCTCATTGGGCAACAGCAAAGCAACAAATTAAAACAAACAAAAGGCAAACATTAGATAAATGTTTGATGCAATATTAAAAACATAAAATTGGATTTAAGCACATTCAAAAGATGATAAGACTAACCTCAATTTTATATAAAAATAAAAGAAAGTCAAATATTATTTTTTAGAAAATATTGAACAAGATCAATTTACTAAGAAAATGAATAAGATTAAGGTATAAATGATAAGAGTAACCTCAATTTTATATAAAAATAGAAGAAAGTCAAATATTAATCATTTAGAAAATATAGAACAACATCTATTTTTAAAACAAATGAATACAATTCAGGTAAAGACAAGATAAAAGATAGTACACAGGCACCTTTGCCATATCAAAGTATGATGCAAAATATTAGATTTAGCGTCAAAATGTTACATATCTAGTGCGTGAGTGAACCACCACTGCGAAGTCTACAAAAGAATCGATAACACATACCAACCTCTACTTTACATAGACATTTTAGGAAATAAAGGGTGTTCTAGATTAATGTATGAAACAAGAAAGCAACAAACCTTCAATGAATAAGAGTGCAAATGTTAAAACTTTACAAACACATTTGTTGTTAGTTTATATATTTTGTCTGTTTGGAATTCTTTTTTCAAAAAGATTAGTTAATGTGGTTACTCGGCCACTATGGGCACTTAGTGAAAATTGGGAATTAAATCTAGCTGCAACTTATTTCAAACCCACAACCCAACATACCTCCCCAACTGAATGCCCAGGCCAGCAATTATCTGACATACCCAAGTTTGGGATCTCTCTCTTTGTTTAAATGTTTGTTAGATTCAACAAAATAGGTTTGTATGATAGACAACTGAATGCAAAAGGTTTCTAAGCAATCAATTATACTGATAATGGCACATTTACTGAATCACCAACGGTATATCATATCCCTTTCGACCTTCCAATCTGTTCTCATTTGTCACAGGTAAAGACAAATTTGATCCTGTAGGATTCTCAACAAAATTTTCGATATCTTCCAAAGCAGATGATTATCTCACATTGTGTAAATTGCCGGGACATTGCCAATTGCACTTATATTCATCATTATAGGACTTGGGTTCAAGCTTTCCTCAGCCCCCTTCTCCTCAATAGATTCTTGACATATACCTACCTCTATATCTATTACTAGCCTCACCCTTCTAAATACTAATCATACTCCCATAATTCACAATCATATCTATATCATAAAATTCATTATTCATCCCGCAGAACACGACCCATAATGACAAGCAGCCAAATTCATTCAAAATTCCACGATATTGAGAAATCAAAAGATTTCACATCCTCTAACAAACAAAAGATTTCACATCCTCTAACAAACAAATTTACTTTAACAATGAAATCAGCAAGATGGAAAAACGAAAACATGTGAACTAATAACGAAACAGGAGATTTTTGACTAACCAAATCAGGAAGGAGGCTTGTGAAGCTGCTGAGAAGTCAAAGAAATAAGAGACTGGAGCTTAGCGATGGCGGAGGTTTTGTGAGGAGGGCATTTGGAGAGTGAGATCTGAAGCGACTGAAGAGCGTCGTCGAGTTTCCCCACAGCCAACGCCGAACACCCTGCTTTGTACGCTTCGTCCGCTAGTTTCGCGTCGTACTGCGTCGGCGCTTCTGCGTCCGAGGGTTTGAGTGCCGTGGAACTGCCGCTGGTGGTGGCGCGAGCGTATTCGAGAGAGGCGATGGCGGCATCGATCTCAGCCATTAAAGCTTCGGGTGAGGAAGGGAAGGTCTTGACTCTCTCGAAGACGCTCCAACCCCCACCAGAACCCATCGCTTTTGTCTCCACTGTCGTTGAAACTCACCGAACGAGCTGCTTTAAGAAACTCACGAATGGAGATGATGACTATGACGATGATAATTATCTAAGAATAATTAAGATTTAAAACCCTGTTACAAATAAAATTTAAAAGTAAAATTGAAAAATTTAAGAAAAAAGAAGATAAAATTATTCTCTTTGTTGATGATTTTTATAAGGCACAAGATTCCTTTATATAGTTTTTAGAATGGGGGGTTATATCAACCATAATAATGATATTTAAATAATCTCATTAATTTGGACATTATAGGATTTAGAGGTTACATAATACTAAATATCAAAGGGGTTACAAAGACATTTACTTTTATTATTATTATTATTTATAACACTCCCCTTTTGAATATCTTTTATATTAGAATATACCTTATTAAAACCTTACTAGATAAAACCCAGTGGAAAAAAAATCTAGAAAGAAAAAGAGTATATATTATGATGGAGTCTTATAATATTATTAGGACTGCCTCGTTAAAAACCTTATAAGGAAAACTCAGTGAGATAAAACCTTAGCTAAGAGAAAAAGAGTACAATACACTAATCAATAACTCCTCTTTATTCTCTCTCTGTTGATGATATCATTTAAAATCTCGAAGCTGACGCATCCCAATATTATAGACAAACTTTTCAAATAATGTAGTTAGTAAAGCCTTTGTAAATATATCTGCCAAATTGCCACTCGAACGAATTTGTTGAACTTCAATCTCACCATTCATTTGAAGATCATGTGTGAAGAAAAACTTTGGCGAAATATGTTTTGTTCTATCACCTTTTATATATCCTCCTTTTAGTTGTGCGATGCAAGCAACATTCTTCATATAATATTGTTGCAGCATCATTCTTCGAAGATAAACCACAAGTCTTTTCAATATGTTGAATCATTGATTTTAACCAAACACATTCTCGACTTTCCTCATGAATTGCGAATATTTCAGCATGATTTGATGATGTAGCAACTAATGTTTGTTTGGTAGACCTCCAAGATATAGCAGTACCACCATATGTGAATACATAGCCTGTCTGGGATCTTACTTTATGTGGATCGAATAAGTATCCTGCATCAGCATAACCAACTAATTGCTTTCGAGATTCATTTGAATAAAATAAACCCAGATCAATTGTGCCTCGAAGATATCTGAATATATGTTTAACTCCATTCCAATGTCTTCTTGTAGGTGAAGAACTATATCTTGCTAATAAATTCACAGAAAATGTTATATCAGGTATTGTGTTGTTAGCAAGATATATTAATGCACCAATGACACTAAGATATGATATTTCAGCACCAAGTAGTTTTTCTTCACCTTTGCAATGTACCCATTCAATGTCTCAACGAGGCTGTTGTCAACATTTTTACATTTTGGAAGAGTTCGGATGAATGCCTTGCAAAACATATGTGGTTGTTGGTTCATGAATGCTTCTAGCACGAGGATCAAGTTGTTTTAAAACTTGCATGTATTCCTTGAATTCCACCTCTAAAGTTACATTGACGCACTTCCAAAAAAATGTCTTGTACTTTTGCCCTCTGTAAATATTTTTCCAATTAGTATACATGTGGCATGCACAATTCCTATGCTTTGCATGTGGCACCAAGCTATGAACAGCATTTGATAACCCTATATGTGTTAGAAGCAAAGGAATTCAATAATTCTAGTAAAAAATGTCTAATGTATGCAAATAGAAATATGAACCATAACACAAAAATATATTAGATATAAGATACCTTTTGCTGGTTGGAGATTAATGTGAGACCTAAACCATCTACTTCTCCCAAATCATTAAACAAAGTTTTAAAAATTGGAACCAATTGTCTTCATTCTCACTACACACCACATCTTAAACTATTGGAAGCATTTAATTGTCCCCGTCTGTAATACCCCAACCCCCGCATCTTTAAGCATTGGACATGACCACTGTTCTCTTGATAGGAGACTAAACCAAACGGTGGGTTGGGCCGGTGTTACATTTACAAGTACATAACTTGCATCACTTTCTATTTCAATTATTTCATGCCTTGATTGTATTTAACAATACATAACTTAAATTTAAGAATTTAATAAGGCAATAGTATATGAAATAACTAAAATTCATAAAGTCAATTAATTAAATAAAATTGAGTATATAATTTGATTTTGAAGAAAACTATTACAGTGAAAGATTCAAAACTTGGACAACATGCCCTTACATAGAAATTAAAAACTTTTTAAATAAAAAGAACCTAACTAATATTCACGGTCTTCATGTAAATCAATTACTTGAAAAATAGAAGGAAGGGTGAACACATAGCGCAGTAGATCTTTCTAAACATTTAAATCATTATTTCAATTCAAACAAACCAAGCATATTAAAAACTTGTGTACATTACGTGATTCAAACAAATTTCTTGTTTATAGTTGACATTCAGACCGAAAGAGTCTAATCTTTGTGTTCTACATCATTGGGAGAGAGAATCACTCTTGAAAACTCAAACCCAATATCTATGAAGTGGGATCACTTGTGGAAACCTAGTTAAAAATTATCAAAGGTAAGCCAGCGAGCTGGATTGGGGGTGGAACACACACGATGGCACAATGCAGTCTATCATCGCATCGGTACGTGGATTGAATCATTATTTAATCTTTTCTTAGTGATAAAACACACAATATCATATCAAACCATCGATGCAACATATACATAACATGATCATTAAATATTTATCCATGGCACAATTCATCATATCATGCATTATTATTCTTGATTTATAAACATGCATAACATATATATTTATGATACATCAAATAAATAAAGCATGCATATTTAAAACATATATTTAATCATTCAACTTCAAAACATCATCACACATACAAGATTTATTCAAATTAAAATAAAGAAGTAAAAGTTAGAAATCACTTCTATCTTAAATAGGTCTCTTCTGCACACCTCTGAAATCCAACAGAGTTTCGTTACTTCAAAGCTTCCAAACACTCAACATCACTCAAGAACACTCAAGAACAGTTCAAGATTACTCAAGAATTGAGGGGATTGCCAAGAAAAAAGGTTAGAGAGAGTCAAGAGGGACTAGTATGCTCTTGATTTGGGATGAAAATAATGAGAGCACTAGGGGTCCTTTATATAGAGTTTAGAATGACATAGAATGACAAGTTTTTGGTATTTTCCTTGTAGGAAACTTGCTAATTATTCAAATTTCCGTGCCCCCCAAGTATAGGAAAATAACAAGTGTGTTTGAAAAATTTAGAAACACAATTTTTGGTTTTTTTTAGGAATTTTTTCGAATTTTATTCGAGTTTTTTTCGTTATTTTCTCGGTTTAATAAGGAGCATTAAATATGGGGCATTGATGATCGTTGATCGTGCCACTCAGATCATGATCAAGATTAATGAATTCGCTGTGGATCTTCGGAACTTCCTTGAATGAATCAACGGTTCGCGATCAACAAAACGTATCTGATCTGATCTGGATCACTGGATTTCCTCGAATGTAGCACTCCATTCACGATCATCAAATCGGCTTTGATCTTCACCGTCGGATGAACCTTGAGCGCAACACCATTCGCGATCGATCGATAACGTATCAAATCCAAGCCATCAGATTGTCTTCGAGTGCAGCACCATTCACGGTTAACAATGCAGCTTTGATTGTCGTTGTCGGATGAACCTCGAGCATAGCACCAGATGATCATCCTACTGTGAGCACAAATCCTGGCCGTTGGATTGTCATCGATTATAGTGTTCGGATCTTGTTCGCGATCAATGAAAATGATCTCGATCATTAGATCAGGCGGATTGATTCTGGGCCGTTGGATTTTGATGATCCGGTGCTCTTGAGTGCTGGTTTGGCTTTGATCTCATTTGTTGGATTGTGCAGATTGGTTTTGAACCGTTGGATGCAGTTTCTAATTACCAAATTTGCTTCCTAAGATTGCTATTATTCGAAATTTGTCAATTTTACACTTTCTAATTGATGTAAACATGGTTTATTTCACATTTCCTTCTATTTTAATGACTTGCTAATATTTTTCCTTTTCTATTTCTTTAATATTGCATTTATTATATATATATTTTATTTCTTTAATATTTTTTAATGCTAATAATTTAATAATCTACATTTTTCATTTCATCATTTTCATATATTTTTATTTATATTTATTTCATATTTTTATTTTTAGGTATATTTATGTAATTATAAATTGATACTTATATAATATTATATTTATTTTAGATAAATACACATATACTACATTTTTATTTAATTATGTAAATTTTTTTATATACATAAACCTATAGTATGTAGTATTTAACACACATATTATTCACACACATATTATTCACACACACATTAGCCTATATATATATATATATGTGTGTGTGTATATATATACTTTATTTCTATTCTTTTAATTTCATAATTAATTTTGTTTAATTGACATTTTCATTTAAATATCGAATTAAAGTTTCATTTGCCTACCCATAATTTGCACCCAAAATTTTCTTAAAATCTTCAAGATTATTTCACTTAACTTATTTCATTTAATTTCATTAAACTTCTTTATTTTTTTGTTATTTGAAAAAATTTTGGGTTATTACACCGTCGTTGCCAACTGTAAACAATAATGCCCTTCCAACAATAGTTTTCAAGAAACAACCATCGAGATATAACACAAGCCTACAACCATTCAAGGACCCTTTCCTTTAACCACTATGACATATATACAACCTACAAAACAATGGCGTTGAAGGAGCTGCATCTTTCTCTATTTCTAAAATAAAGGTGTCTTCTCTATCGATCATTTTCAACTCTCCCACGGAGGGTTTTAGTTTGGTGTAGTGCTCTTCAAGACTGCTTATAATCTTATTTATAGCTTTCTTTTTTGCTCTATAACAATCTTGTGATGTTCAAAGCATACTTATCTAATACATCTTTAATCAGGTTATCCACAAAATAAAATGACTTTCGACGTAAGGTTTTCAAGAACTCATTTGTTAACCACTCATTACTCGCTTGTCTATTTGTTATTGACCTATAACAAGAATGCTCTGCTTCAACTATTCTAATAACAAACATATTCTCTTATTCAAGTCTACTCATGTATAACCTCCAATAACAATTATCTACACACCTTACCTCTTGTAACACCCTGGTTCCCGAAATATTTACAATTACATATTGATCTCATACTTAGAGATGCATACATATGCATATTCATTTTTGTCACATGACATCGTTGAGAACTGAGATATCACTTGTTTCACACATCAATAATAATTCTCTTGATCCCACCATGTCACATCCTACATCCCATAAAATCATATGAGTAAATAAATGAATCAAAAATAAATTTATAACTAAAAACATATGATGACATATTTGTTCAATTTAACCCAATAATAATCAAACTAACATATAGCCCCATGGTCGAGTTCCAAATAATAATTCAATAAATAAAATATTTAGCGATGATCTATACCTATATCCTACTAAAATAGGAAATAGCTCTTAATTTAGGAATAACCTCAGCAGTAAGGTATACTACTATTAAACTACTCTGTGGTGTCTCGTTGATGCGAGCTTTCTCTTACCGGTTACCTGAAAAATAAGAAGTGGGATGAGCTTAAAGAGCCTAGTGGATTACACACAATACATCTCAAGCATTATTAAAGTCAAAACATATATCAAACATTAGGCGTTTCAAGCAATTCAATTATTTTTCAATTAACGTTCAGACCGAAAGGACCATCCTTAGTGTTCTCATCAAAATAATGAGCGCCCAACACTAATGACAAGGAGGGGTTACGTCCATCTCCCAATGTCTGGGAACTAGGGTCCAAACCAGTGTTTTATTTCAAATATATTATCAATTTAATAATTTGGAAACACCCACAATGATTAGTTGTGACTCACTGAGCTGGTAGTGGTTCAGTTCTTGATTACAATGATCTTATATTATTTATCAAGATCAAGTTTCTAGCATGCTCAATGTCTCATACTGTCCACACATAACAAAATAAAAGAAAAAGAAAATGTCGTGAAGACAGGAGTTCAATATGCATATGATTATAACAAATGTTATTCAACATATAAAACATATTAGTCATCATATCATACATGCATGAAATCAATCAATTACCATTATGACATAATCATACCCTAGCATGCTCCTAGGTATTCAATCAAATAAGCATATAATCACATTCCATATTTAAAACTAAAATAATACGAAAGACCACGGTAATCATTTTCACCTGTTAGTGTACTTCCTCAGCTCCTGTTCTTTGCACACTGTCAACTCGGATGTTGTGACTTCTCAATCTAAAATATTTAAAGTAATTATTTTAGTATTTAAAAATTACATAATATTTTTAAATCATAAATTTACTAATTTCTTACCAAACTTGACAAATAGCGCACCATTCACCTTTTCAGTGCAGTCAGTGCACACTGTTGCCCTTGTTCAATAGTTGGACACTTTTAAACCTTTTTAAAACCCTTTCAAGGCCATTAAATATTCAGCCATGACCAGCATGCATCATGTGCATGAAATCATAGTCGTTTCATGACTTATACGCATATTCTTAGGATTTGATGTATATTAAAGTCTTACACCCTTTTCTAATCTCTTAGGCATGTTTAACCATCAATTTTCAACAAGCTACCTTGCTGGTTTTTGACCCATACATACATAAAACAACATCCTAATAGTGATCATGCTCAACCATCTCTTAAACATGCCTATAGTTTAATTGTTTCATGCATAAATACTTTATTTATGTGTCCTTTCATGATACCCTATTATTAACATCATGAACAGCTCAGATGATTATTTTTCAGCAACCAAACTTGTTGATTTTTGTCATCTAGATGTATGGAAACATCACCACACATGCAACTTTACTCAACTTTGCCTTAGACATGCATATACCCTAGTTACATCATACATACATGTCTTGTTTGTATGCTTTATCATTATATCCTAAAACCAGTATTTTGTGCATCAATATTTATGATTTTCCAGCAACCTCACTTGCTGGTTTTTCATCAAATAATACATTATTAACATCACTTTACCATATATATATACCACCAATTTCTACATGCATCATGCATAGTCACTAGTTTCATGAACATACATGCATATTTGATCCCTTTCCCCATGTTGATGTTATTTCTTTCAACCTTTGATGTTTTCATATACTTATAACCCTCTAAATTATTAGATTAATTGCTGAAAATCAAGAAGTAACCATTAGAAAGGAATAAGATCATTATACCTTACTACTGTTGCCCAGAACGTCTTGTGACGATGTGTGCTTCAAAAGACAGTTCTTGGCTTTTCTTTAGGTTGACATATGTTTGTATTTTGATGGTGGAAGTATGAAAAGACCTCAAAAATCTTTGATAGAAATAATGATCTAATTAAGAGGATGAAAAGAGGGAGAAAACAAAAGAGAAGAAGGTGTAGTGATCATGGTGTGGATTGATACCTTATAACATGGATTGTTGGTGATTCAATGCATGTAATCTCCATTTTTTTATAACCATTTTCTATGGCTGAAGTTAGAGGACAACTAGAACAAAAGATGGAGAGAGAAATCAACATCCAAAGAGTGGAAAAGAATAGAGAAAGAAAGAAGACAAGAGATGGTATAATATATTATCTTATAGAATATATTTGAGGTGATTCTTGGCCTAAAATCTCAAGTTTTTGTGATGTTCTTCTTGTGTTAACTAGGGAGGTCAACTATGGTCAAGAGAATAGAGAAGAATGTCGACTTTGGGATGAGAAAATATGGGAGGCGTGACTTTTAGAGTTGGATAAGAATTGGGGTTGGTTTGAGAAGAATAAGAGGGAATTTGAGTGTATTTAAGACTCTTTTTGTTGTAATCTCTACTTGAGTTTGATTTCTATCCAATTTCTCCTCTTTTAACTCATATGGAACGTCCAAGGATCTCATTCCCATGTTCCAAGGTTGCTTGCTTATTCAGCTTCTGGCCCACAAACTGGTCCTATGTCAATTTTAAGCAATACAGTGTTTTAGGTCCACTAATTATAACTTTTTTTTTTCTCATTTTGTCTATTAATTCTTTCACACTTTTATTTACTCATTTAAATCACATCTTATTTGTGATTATTGGATTTACTTTATGTGTCAATTTTACTAGATTTTATTAATTAATTTTTTAATTTATGTACAATACACTATATTCATACATATACTTGATTTTATTGAATTTTACTAAATTAAATTCTAATATTTTTCAATAAAATTTTTAGGTCTTCTAGTAATGTTTTATTTTATGTAAATTATTTATTAGTCACTTTTACTTGTGTACATGTGTCAGTATTTAGGTGAAATGATCATTTTACCCTTAGGTGATAAAATTACTATTTCACCCCTTAAGGTCAAATTTCACCTTTTAGGCCCTAAGAACTTGTCTTTAATTTTTCTTAGCGCTGAAAATTAAAATTTACATTTTTCAAGTATTTTATTTTATTTTTATTTACTTTAACTATTATTCAAAAAGTTTTATAAGTTCTTGGAGTATTACAATTTGCCCTTCTAAAAGTAAATTTTGTCCTTGAAATTTGAAGTTGCTTACCTAAATCGTTCGTCGTCCGCAACAATGCTAATCAAGTGTTCTTGGTGAACAGATTGGGATACTTCGTTCGCATTTAACTTTCTAATTCCTAGATTGCTTCCTCAATGCCGTGATGCCTCCAAAGGACTTTGACTAATGGAATGTCCTTTGTCCGTAAGTTCTGTACTTTGTGATCCAGTATACTAATTGTAGATTCCTCGTATGTGGCATCATCTTGTACTCATATCTCCTCCCAGTAGATGATATGAGAGGGGTCTAGCTCGTACTTTTGTAGCATTGATATGTGAAAGACATTATGAATCAATGACATTGGTTAGGTAGATCGAGCTCATATGTACATTCTCCAACTCGCCTTGTGATCTCGAACAACTTAATAAATCTTGGTGACAATTTTCCCTTGTGTCCAAATCTTCTAATACCCTTTTGAGGACTAATCCTCAGAAACATTCTATCGCCCACTTGGAACTCCAAGGGTCTCCTCCATCTATTAGCATAACTCTTCTGTCTACTCTAGGCTGTTGCTAATTTCCTCCGTATCAATTTGACTTGTTAGTTCATCTCCTCTACTAAGTTTGGTCTGGTAAGCACTCAATCTTCCAGATCTGCCCAGCATGATGGTGATCTACGAGGTCTACTATACAAAGCCTCATAGGGCGCCATTTGGATACTTGCTTGATAGCTATTATTGTAGGCAAATTCAGCTAAATGCAAGTATTTGTTCCAGTTGTCCTTGAAATCAAGAACACATGCTCTCAACATATCTTCCAAGATCTGTATTATTCTCTCTGATTGTCCATCTGTTTGTGGGTGGAAGGTTGTGCTCATCATTAGTCTAGAACCCAACTATTTCTGCAGACTTTGCTAGAATTGAGATGTAAACCTCACATCCCAGTCTGATAGTATAGTCTTGGGTACTCCATGTAGTTTCAGAATTTCCTTAACATAAAGTTCCCCCAATTTACTAACTGGATCTGTGGATCCAATTGGTAGGAAGTGAGCTACTTTTGCTGAGATGATCAATTATAAACCACACAATGTCTTCCCCTTTCTAATTCTTAGATACCCCGTTAACAAAATCCATCGCGATGTTGTCCCATTTCCACTCTGGTATAGGAAGAGGTTGGAGCAACCCTGTGGGTCTCCTATGTTTAGCTTTCACCTGCTGACATGTTAAACACTTAGAAGCATATGTAGCCACATCTTTCTTCATTGCTTTCCACCAATAAGTCTTGTGGAGATTTTGGTACATCTTGTCACCTTTAGGATGCACAGTATATTTAGTCTGATATGCTTCATCTGATATCATCTGTCTACTCTGCCCATTCTCGGGTACACGAACTATGTTACCTAATCTCAGCATGCCATCTGTATCAATTTTAAACCACAATGTCTGCCTTGTTTCATACCTTCAATAAGATTTAAGATCCACTTGTCATGTTTCTCCTCTTTCTTGATTTGTTCGAGTAGATCTGGCTGACACACCATAGTGAATAACACTGCTTGATCCTCATATTTTCTAACACCCAAATTATAACTCTCTATTAGTTGATACATTTGACCTTTTTCTTCTTCAATTTTATTATATAACATTTTCTATTCAAGGCGTCTACTACCACATTTGCCTTTCCTGGATGATAGTGAAGCTGAAAATCATAATCTTTCAAGAATTCCATCCATCTTCTCTGTCTGAGGTTTAACTCCTTTTGGGTGTAGATGTATTTCAGACTTTTATGGTCCGAGTACAAGTCGAATCTCTCTCCATATAGGTAATGTCTCCAAATCTTTAAGGCAAAAACAATAGCTGCTAGCTCCAAGTCATGAGTTGGATAGTTCTGTTCATGTACCTTTAGTTGTCATGAGGCATAAGTGTCAACTTTACCGTCCTGCATTAGTACAACACCCAAACCGTTTCTTGACACATCAATATAGAGTATATAATCCACTGCAGGAGTTGGGGTAATAAGTATCAGGGCTGAAGTAAGTCTCTTTTTCAACTCTTGGAAAGCAGACTCACATCTATCATCCCAAATAAACTTGACTCCTTTCTGAGTTAGCTTTGTCATAGGGTCTACTAACCTGGATAAGTCTTGGATGAATCACCTATAATATCCATCTAACCCCAAGAAACTACGAATCTTAATGATTATCTTAGGTTGTTTCCAGTTCATGACCACTTTTACTTTCTCTGAATCAACAGATATGCCTTCTACAGATACTACGTACCTAAAAAATTTCACCATCTTCATCCAAAATTCACATTTACTAAATTGAACATACAACTAGTGGTTTCTAAGAGTTTCCAAAAGAATCTCTAAGTGTCTTATATGATTTTCCTCTGATTTCGAATAAATCAAGATGTCATCCACAAAACTTACTACAAACTGGTCCAAGTAAGATCTGAATACTCTGTTCATCAAATCCATAAAAGCTGCTGGTGCATTAGTCAGACCAAAATGCACTACAATGAACTCAAAGAGACTATATCTAGTTCTGGAATGTTGTCTTTGAGATGTCTGACTCTCGAATATGTAGCTGGTGATATCTTGACCTTAGATCAATCTTAGAAAAATATATGGCTCCTCTTAATTGAACAAATAGGTCGTCAATTCTAGGTAATGAATACCTATTCTTCACAGTAACATTGTTTAGCTTCCTATAATCAACACATAATCGCATAGACCCATCCTTCTTCTTCACAAATAACATTGGCGCTCCCCAAGGTGATTCACTCGGATGAATGAAACCTTTTGCACAAAGTTCATCTAACTGTGTTTTAACTCCTTCAGTTCAACAGGTGCCATCCTATAAGGTGGAACAACTATAGGATCAGTTCCTGGATCAACTTCAATCTTGAACTCTACTTCCGTTCGTGGTGGCAGTCTTGATAAGTCATCTGAGAATATATCCACGTAGTCTCTCACTGCCATAATGTCTTGTATCCCTGAATGAATATCTGACACATCTTCATCCATTAGATTTTTAAAATCCTCCCCTTGGTTCATGCTATATAACATTGCCGCCATGGGGTTTCTGAGTAGTCGCTAAATTTCACCATAGATCTTTACTAACTCACCAGATGGTAAAGTTAACGTGACTTTCCGTCTCGGGTAATCAATCAGAGCCTGGTACTTTGTTAACTAGTCCATACCTAATATCACATCATAGTCATAAGAAGGTAGTACTCTAAGATCTTTAGTTATTAGTCTATCCCCAAATCTCAACTCATATGTCTAAATCTTTCGAGAAGCTATTGTAGTCCCTATGGGAGTTGATACATATAAAGGTTTTGGTGGTGTGAAAGTCACTAATTGTAATCTTTTAACTAAGCCTTCTGAAACAAGTGACTTTGTAGCACCCGAATCAAATAATATTTTCATAGCAGCATTAAATAGTAAAAATGTACCTTCGGTAGCTAGTACTGGGTCCACCTATCCATTTGCCAAGCATACACCCAGGCTTGGTTTTGTCCCCTGTTTTGATTCTACCCGCCCTGCTGCTGCTGTGGCTGTGGCCGCTACTGTTGGGGTTGTTGCTGGAGATGACCCCCTTGATTCCTACCTTAACCATTGTTCTGCATATGGTTCTGCATCTGTGGTGCTTTGTTCCAACACTCCTAGCAATGTGTCCCTTCTTACCACAGTGAAAACATGCTCCCTGCCTTTTAGCCAATTGTTTATCCATTCTAGCATGGTCCTGCTATGTCTGTGGTCTCTGATTCTGCTGTTGTTGACATCGACCACCATTCTAACTCTTCTGACCCCTATGGTAGTCTCTATCATTTCTTGGCCTCTTGTTCCTGTTCTTCAACCTCTGCTCGAGGCTAAGTTCTCTTTCAACTAGTAGTGCCTTTTCCACAACCTCTCTATATGTCTTCAGATCCATGGGCACCACTTCATTTCGGATCTCCATCTTTAGACCCTCAGCAAAACAATTCGCCTTCATGTGTTCCTCTCTGATCAATTCAAGAGTAAACTTGGCTAATTCAGTGAACTTAGTCTCATACTCAGCTACTGTTATGTCCCTCTGAATCAGTTTAATAAACTCTAACTGCATTTGTTTTAGGGTCGCTTGTGGGAATAATTTCTCATAAAATACTTCTTTGAACTCCTCCCAGCTCATCTGTTGAATGTTGGTGTATGGATCTGCTTCCAACATTCTCCACCCACTCCTAATTGGTCCCTTAAATTGATGGGTTGCTAGTGCAATTCTATGGGAACCTGTCACTCCCAACACATCGATATGCTCATTGAGCTCCTAGTATCGGTGGTCAGCTGTCATGTTGTCAGATGTTCCATCAAACTGTGATTGGCGGAGTTTTTGTAACTCCGTAAGCATTTATCTTTGTTCCTTATCCTCAACATCATCATGTGCTTTTTGACAGACCGAAACCTTAAGTAAGGGTGCCTGCTGCTGCACCTGGATCTACTCTTGGTGCTGAATCTGTATTTGCAGCTGTGGCGTTGTTTGTGGCTGCATCAAAGACAATGCCCTCATGACCTGCTTAGTAACCCTCCTGGTGATCTCAATCAACAACTTAGGAGTCAACATAGTCCTTTTTGAGCCTCAATAGTGTTAGCCTGTGCCCCCTGTCCTTGTTGTTTAGCCTCGTTAGCAGTGGCAGCACTTGTGACGTTTCTCTTGTATCTAGCCATTTTCTACAAAGCAAATTTTTGTTTAGTCCTCATAATCTCAATCATCAATATCCATGTAAACAATTTATCAACATCAATATAAATCAATAACATTTCATTCATTATATACAAAATTTGAAGTTTTTACATGAATCTTAATAATGAAATATCAAAACTTTGTACCAAAGAAAATGGCTAGTCCCTATTACATCTTTTTTATCATTACTCCTAAAAGTATCTATTTGTTGTCCTCAATGGACAATTCTTTTTCAATCTATTTGGCTCTCTCTGTGATTTCTTGAAGTGACCAAAAATCATATGGTGAAAGCCTTTTCTAATCTCAGGTCTCAATCCACAATGGAAAGCTATAATCTCTTCTGCCCAACTAAGTGTGAGCTCCACATGTTGTTTTTCCTCATTTGAATCATCAATCCAACCACTCTTGTTTCTAGGATTTTGTTGCTTATATCATCGGTTAAATTTGGGTCATCACAGTTACCCAACTAAAATTCCTTCATGATTGTCATTACTGTTGTTCCCACTTCTTTGTGATTCTATCTTCACAATCAAGGTATTAACAACGTTAAAACATGTATATCAGTGTGTTATCATGGACCTAGATGTATGTTTCTAGGTTCTCGTTTGTTCAGTGGCCTATTGGTTTATAGTTCTAAGTCCATAGTGAGGTTGTTCTAAGACCTCTGATGTTTTTTGGGTACAAGATTTGGGCTTAATAGTGAAAATCTTCATGATATACATATTTCAAAATTCAAATGAACATAACATACAAGCAAAATGATCACACATGTATTCATACAATGTCATGCTAGCATAGAGAAACTTCTAAGCTTTCATTTATGCCTTCGAGTTCGAATGTCCTATACCACCCTTGCTCGACTACATAAACTTCCACTTAGAAATCTCACTACATCCATACAATTTCGCAAATGTCTCGATGACTAAGGTCTCCCAAGCCCCACTATGCTCAACTGTTCCATACTAGCGAAGCATAGGGAAATAAGCTCTTGCAAAGTCACCGACCATTCACCAAACATTGTTTGTCAATCTCCGAATCCAGTATTCTTCCATATCTTTGAATTTCTACGCGTCCCATACCACGTAGAAACCAAAGATATAGTATCCTCCTAATCTCGTGTCTTGACCAAGTAAGTGTTTCGTTTTCACACGTTTTCAGTCTCTATAACCTATGCCATAAAGTTTTTATTCATGATCCACTGTGCCTCATTTGCAACACTGAAGTCTCAAACTATGGTATCTTTTCCTAGACCTATAGACTCAACATTATTGCTACACAGTTCCTCCATTGAACTGGCAACCTATGGTCTATACCTTAGATACTTGCCCAGTACTCTATGGCCTAGGTTTTGACCTTTGCCTAGTATATTTACTAACTGCACTCTGATACCACCTTTGGTATTAGAGTAATATCTAGCTTAGTACTCTATAGTCCAAGCTCTCATCTCGCCTAGTAACCTACTGACTGAGCTCTTATACTACCTTTGTAACACCTCGATTCCTGAAACATTCACAATTACTACATTGATCTCATACTTAAAGATGTATATATATACATATTCATTTTTTTCATATGAAATTGTCAAAAACCAGGATGTCATTTGTTTTACACATCAATAATAATTCTCCTGGTCCCATCAGGCCACATCCCACAAAATCATATGAGTAAATAAATGAATCACAAATAGATTTATAACTAAAAACATGGGATGCCATATTTGTTCAATTTAACCCAATAATAATCAAACTAACATCTGACCCCATGATCGAGTTCCAAATAATAATCCAATGAATAAAATAGTCAGCGATGATCCATACCCATACCCCACTAAAATAGGAAACAACTCTTAATTTTGGAATAACCTCGTCAGTGAGGTATACTACTATTAAACTACTCTGTGGTGTCTTATCGACGCGAGTTTTCTCTTACCTATTACCTGAAAAATAAGAATTGAGGTGAGCTCAAAGAGTCCAGTGGATCATACACAATACATCTCAAACATTATTAAGATCAAAACACAGAATATACAAACACTCATAAAACATTAAGCGTTTCAAGTAATTCAATTATTTTTTAGTTAATGTTAAAACCGAAAGGACCATCCTTGGTGTACTCATCAAAATAACGAGTATCCAGCGCTAATGACAAGGAGGGGTTATGTCCATCATCCAATGTCCAAGAACTAGGGTCCAAGCTAGTGTTCCATTTTAAATATATTATCAATTTAATAATTCGAGAACACCCACAGTGATCAATTGTGACTCACTAAGCTAACATGTGGTTCAGTTCTTGATTACAGTGATCTTAAAGTTTTTAACAAGATTAAGTTTCTAGCATGCTCAATGTCTCATACTTTCCACAGATAACAAAAAAAGAAAAAGAAAATGTTGTGAAGACATGAGTTCAATATGCACATGATTATAACACATGTTATTCAACACAAAAAATATATTAGTCATCATATCATATATGCATGACATCAATCAATTACAATTATGACATAATCATACCCTAGCATACTCCTACGTTTTCATTCAAATAAGCATACAATCACATTCTATATTTAAAACTAAAATAATATAAAAGAGCACAGTAATCATTTCCACCTGCTAGTTTACTTTTTCAACTCCTGTTATTCGCACACTGTCAACTCGGATGTCGTTATTGCTCAATTTAAAATATTTAAAGTAATTATTTTTAGTATTTGAAAATTACATAATATTTTTAAATCATAAATTTAGTAATTTCTTACCAAACTTGACAAACAGTGCACCATTCACATTTTCAGTGCATCAGTGTGCATTGTTGCCCTTGTTCTATAGTTGGATGTGACTTACGCTTTTTCTAACTATGAACACTCACTATCTAATTACTTTTAAACCTTTTTAAAATCCTTTGAAGGCCATTAAATATTCAGCCATGACCAGCATGCATCATATGTATGAAATCATAGTTGTTTTCATAACTTATACGCATATTCTTAGGATTTGATGTATATTAAAGTCTTGCACCCATTTCTAATCTCTTAGGTATGTTTAAACATCAATTTCAAACAAGCTACCTTGCTGGTTTTTGACCCATATATGCTTCAAACAATACCCTATTAGTGATCGTGCTCAACCATCTCTTAAACATGCCATAGTCTAACTGTTTTATGCATATATACTTTATTTATGTGTCCTTTCATGATAACCTATTATTAACATCATGAATAGATCAGCTCATTATTTTCTAGCAACCAAAATTGTTGATTTTTATGATCTAGATGTATGGAAACATCACCACACATGTAACTTTACTCAACTTTGCCTTAGACATGCATATACCCTAGTTATATCATGCATACATGCCTTGTTTGTATACTTTATCATTATGTCCTAAAACCAATATTTTGTGCATCTATATTTATAATTTTCGAGCAATCTCACTTGCTGGTTTTTCATCAAGTAATACATTATTAACATCACTTTACCATATACATTACTAATCTCTATATGCTTCATGCATAGTCACTAATTACATAAACATACATGCATATTTGATCCCTTTTCCCATGTAGACGTTATTTCCTTCAATCCTAGATGTTTTCATAGACTTATAACCCTTTAAATCATTAGATTAATTGCTAAAAATCAAAAAGTGACCATTAGAAAGGAATAAGATCATTATACCTTACTACTGTTGCCTGGAATGTCTCATTGATGATGTGTGCTTCAAAAGAGAGTTCTTGGCTTTTCTTTAGGCTGATTTATATTTCTGTTTTGATGGTGGAAGTATGAAAAGATCTTAGAAATCTTTGATGAAAATAATGATCCAATTAAGAGGATGAAAAGAAAGAGAAAACAAAAGAGAAGAGAGTGCAGTGATCGTGGTGTGGATTGATACCTTATAGCATGGATTGTTGGTGATTCAATGTATGTAATCTTCACTTTTTTATAACCTTTCTCTATGGCTGAAGTTAGAGGACGATTAGAACAAAAGATGGAGAAAGAAATCAACATCTAAGGAGTGGAAAAGAATAAAGAAAGAAAGAAGAGAAGAGATGATGTAGCATATTTACCTTGTAGAATCGATTTAAGGTGATTCTTGGCCTAAAATCTCAAGTTTTTGTGATTTCCTTCCTGTTTTAACTAGGGAAGTCAACTAGGATCAAGGGAATGGAGAAGAAATTTGACTTTTGGGATGAGAAAAAATGGGAGGAGCTACTTTTAGAGTTGGATAAGAATTGGGGTTGGTTTTAGAAGGATAAGAGGGAATTTGAATGTATTTAAGACTCTTTTTATTATAATCTCTACTAGAGTTTGATTTCTATCCAATTTCTCCTCTTTCAACTCGTATGGAATGTGCAAGGGTCTCATTCCCATATTTCAAGGTTGCTTTCTTATTCAACTTCTGGCCCACATACTTGCCCCATGTCAATTTTCAGCGATACAATGTTTTAAGTCCATCAATCATACATTTTTTTTGTCATTTTGTCTATTAATTCTTTCTAATGACTTATGATCACATCTTATTTGTGATTGTTGGATTTACTTTATGTGCCAATTTCACTAGATTTTATTAATTAATTTTTATTGAACCCTAAAATTGAAAAAAAAGAGGATGTACTTGTGTATCAACAAATCAAAATGACCAGTTCACATTGTTGAATGTTATTAAGAATAAAATGACATGAAATAACATAAACATCAAAATCTACACCATAAATGTCAAACATATAAAGCTAAATTTAAGTTATTTCATTGGCCATAGCATAGTTTATTTGTTGATCATCGCCAATCACCAATTGATACATGGGAAATACCAGCTTTATCAATTGATACATGAGAAATAAATAACTCAATTGTAACTCAGTTGTAATTTTATGCATAGATCAAAGATAGAAATACTTGTTCATATTCAAACATATTTGATAGGACTACTATGCTGCCAAAAAAATAAGACATTGAAAGACTTAGGAAATGACTTTATACACATATTTTTGTAAGAATTCAAAAACTGCTCTTAGTATGCATTTGAATTGTTTATTTCTTATGAGCTAGAACCTAAAAATAATTATCTTATATGGCAATTTAAAAATTTATCACAAGAAGGTAATAAAGGCAAAATAAAAAAAATTCAAGGATGCATTTGGATGGGGATTCATAATGTAGTTTATAAAGGAAAAACTTAGGAAATGACTTTTTCTTCTAATCTAAAAAGAACCAATTTTCTTTGTTAATTTCACACAAAAAAAACCTGGTCTTTTAATCTAACTAACCAAACAAATTTTCTATGCTTTTCAAATTTGAATTTCAGATAATAAAGTTTAAATCCCAAGCCAATTGGGTCTATGTATCTCAATAACCATTAGAATAATATAAAACTCATGCTCAGTATTTTGAATTATCACACCTATTGGTGGTCTAATCTCGTTCAACAAAAGTTATATAACAATATTTAGGTGAAACATTACTGAAACAAAATCAAATGAAACTGCATCTTGGGTGGGTTCTCCATTGGATGTCTTTTTTACTGGTTCTGTTGGAATGCAGCTACTCATTGCAGGTTCTTCCTTTTGTTCAAACTTTTGGTGGTGCAGGGGCAAGCCCAACTTGTGCAAAATGTTTGTTGCTGTTGCTCCTTGGACCAGAACGAACTAGAACATTGCTGCTCGTTGAACTAGAACAAACGACTAGCACAAAATGAATAGTTCCTCTCATCTTCCTACATTGAACTACAACTTCACAAATCTATGAGAAATGCTCGTTGTTGTTACTCTTTGGACAAAAATGAACTATAACACTGTTGCTCGTTGAACCAGAACGAACAACTAGCACGAAGTGAATAGTTCTTCTTGTTGAGCCGATTTTATATTAGTAAGATTATGAGGCTCCATGGGGTTCCCTTATCCCTAGTGTC
Source organism: Tinospora cordifolia (assembly GCA_030144865.1). NCBI lineage: Eukaryota > Viridiplantae > Streptophyta > Magnoliopsida > Ranunculales > Menispermaceae > Tinospora > Tinospora cordifolia. The sequence goes on along the minus strand of JAJIYU010000753.1, from coordinate 23,257 downwards.
AGACAGAGATGCTAGGTTCACATCCCGATCTTGGCAGGCACTTCAAGCTTAGTTGGACACGAAGGTGAACCTTAGCACAACATTCCATTCACAGATAGATGGTCAATTTGAGCAAGTGCTCTTGATTTTAGAGGATTTGTTGCAATCTTGCATTTCGGACTTTGATGGTAGCTGGGAGGATCATTTAGACTTGTGTGAGTTTACTTATAATAATAGCTACCAGTTGAACATTGGGATGCCGCCATCTGAGGCATTGTATGGTTGGCCATATAGATTCCCTACCTGCTAGGCTGAGATTGGTGATAAAGCAATTTTCAGCCCCGCCTTCATACAAGAGTAGAATGAGAAGATATAGAGGATTCAGCAAAAGATGAAGGTCACCCAAGACCGATAGAAGAGTTATACTGATAACCGAAGAAGGGTCCTTGAGTTTGAGCTTGGCGACCAAGTCCTCCTTCGTATTTCGCCTCGAAAGGGGCAAACAAGCTTTGGAATTCAGAGAAGCTCGCACCGAGATATATTGGGCCTTTTGAGGTCTTTGAGAGGATTGGCTCGGTTGCTTATCGGCTAGCATTGCCGCCACAACTATCGGGTGTGCATAATTTGTTCCACGTTTCTATGTTGAGGAAATATCACCTCGATCCCTCACATGTTATCAATTCGAGACACATTGAGTTGCGAGAGGACAGTATATACGATGAGATGCTTGTGATCATCGTTGACTAAACTGTGAGAAAGTTGCACAGCAAGGAGATATCGATGGTATGAGTGCACTGATATTCCATGGTGTTGAGCAAGATACATGAGAGAGTGAAAATTTCATGATCTGACATCATCCTAAGTTGATGAGTGTTGTTCATTGACTAGTATTACGTACACCATTTGTAAATTCTGAGGACGAAATTTTTATAAGGGGGGTAGACTGTAACGACCTATACTTTTGGACACCAAGTTGATGGATTAAATATATGTATTCCCATGTATTTTTTTGAATTTTTAATAAAAATACATAAATTTTATCTAATTTTATCCATTTAAATGAAAGAATTTAGATCAATTGAGAAATATAATTTTTAGAAAGAGAGTACATTAATTATTAAGAAAATGTGACTTTAGAAAGAAAATATGATTTTTGGAGTAATTATTTAATTTTTAGAAAGGGACAATGAATTTTTAAGAAATTATTTGATTTTTTGAGAGAAAAATATTAATTTTTGGGTAAAGTGTATGATTTTTGGGAAAAATGTATAAATATTGACAATTGAGGTATCTTTGAAAGTTTTGAAGAAAATAAGGGGTAAAGAGTAAATTTACAAAAAAACAAGAAATGAAAATGAAAGAAAAGAAAAGAAATGAGGAAGAGAAAAGAAAGACACAAAAAAAGAAAGAAAAACAAAAAAGGGGGCAAGGGCCTGGAGCACAGAACACGGGCCAAGCCCGTGCGAGCCGAAAGGAGCACGGGCCTCAGCCCATGTGGGCCGCGTAGAGCATGGGCCAAGTGGCTCGTGCCATCCAAGCCTGGTACATAGGACACTCAGCTCGTGTAGGCCAAACCTAGTGCGTGGGCCGGCCCACGTGCCTGGCAGCCTACATGCGAACTTCTTTTTCCCCTCATTATTTTCTCTTTTCTCCCCCATTTCCAACAATTCCAGGTGCAAAAAATACCAGCAACAACCATTGTTTGGAGCTGTGGTTTGGCCATCTAGTAGAGCTGCTAGCTAGAGCTCTAGCATGGCAACCCATGAGCCACATGGATAACCACGTAGCAAGCTATTTGCCCATGTAAGGTTGCTCCAACATGCAACAAAACCCATTCTTGGCATTTTTTTTTGTTTGACCGCCCTAACTTTAGTAGCTTTGTTCTCCTCTCGAATCCATTTTGCCTGATATTACAACTATTGGAAAGCTTTTACTTCCCTCTACGAGACCATGTTTCCCTTGGTTCAAACCCCTAACTACTAAAAACAAAAACGACCACCAAAGTGAGCTGTTCAATATAGTTGAAAAGCTGGAGCAGAGTAGCTATATTGATTGGAACATAGGAGGGGTATTTGCCGACCAATCTAAGGTCATTTCTTGAGGTAAAAAAACCCTATCCCATCTTTGTCATGTGTATTTCAAGTTCAAACCATTGGAAAACGAAAACTAAGCTCTTGAATGTGGTTTACAAGGTGTCAAAGTTGGTTGCTTGCTAATTGTGACAAAAAAGTGTTATTGGAACCAACTTTGGGGCAATGGTTGAGGCTATTAGGAATGTCTGATTGGGCTGAACCTTGGGGTGCTTAATCCTCACACTTGAGGCTACAAGAAGGTATAAACCTTGTACCCTAAGCTTTTGCATTCATAATTTTCTATACATGCAAAACTGCTTCAGTTCATAAGTATTTTGGTACTTAGAAAAATTTTAGAGTTTTGTTAATGCATGTTAAGTGTTTGAGGATATGTTTGGGTAGGATTTTAGCCACCTTTGCTCACTGCCTCAAATGAATCTTAATAGGTGGATGTTTTGTTATCTAAACACTTATAATAGATTTAAGAAATAACCTTGAATTAGTGGTTTAATGAGAGGAAATAAACACTTGAAAATCGTGGAAAAACATGAACATAGAAAAATCTGTTATACAGCTTAGAATTTGGAGGATAAATTGACTGGCCAAACCTTGGTATTTTGAGCTAAAATTTCATGGAGACCTTACTGGATATTCCAAAAACAAGTATACCAAATTTCGTTCCAATTTGAGTTCGGTAAGTGGGTCAATTTACATGAAAAGTGGTTGTCTATCACATGAAATTTGAGAATGTACAGTTGCTGATATCTCACTTAAACACCCTATCAAATGAAGCCAAAAAATCCCAATCTAAAATTCTAGTGAATATTTAGGGGTTAAGATCAAATATGAAAAATTTTGGGCAAATCTGATGCACAGATTGATCGTAGAAAAATTAGAAAATTTGCTGCGCAAATGGAACATAAAGCTAAGTGTGGGAAATTGGGGATTTTGATCAAATTGACCCAATTTTGGACTATTTTGGCCCAATTCGATTCAAATTGACCCATGGTGATTAAATTTGACTAAAATTGATCATGTTGACCAATTTTGACTAAAACATGACCAAGTTTGACCAGTTGACCAAATTTGACTATGTTAGTAGAACTAGAGTTGAGCCACATTTTTCAAAGGAACTGAAATGGGGTTTAAATAACGCAAATCTGAGCCTATATTGAGGGACTAGGCTATGTGTCAATGGGACATCGGTACGTGGGACCTGAGGTGAGTAGTTTAATTTAAGTGTTTACTTTAACTTATATTCCTTGCATAAAACATGAGTGAATGACATGGGTTTAGTGGTTTCATGTGATTTGAATTACATCAATTGGTTTGAAGTATATATAAATGTACATCGATAATGAGACCATAGGCTCGAGGTCCAAGTGTAGGGTCAAGGTACACAATGTGATTGAGAACAGATTTGAGGTTCGAGCGTGGGGTTATGACATATGATTAATGTGCCTCGCTTTCGACCCATTCGAGTGACGACACTTGAGGACCGAGTGCGGGGTTAGGGTATTCAAGGAATACGCATAGCTCATAACCCGCTTTAGTGCCTGGTACGTCTGACTCACCACCTACTCGAACAATGACTATAGGGTTGGATTTCATAATTTAAAACCCTAGCCCAGGTACAATTTTTAACTAGCATGTATTTAAAATATTTTTCTTTAAACTGTTGCATTATTTATAACTGCTTTTACTCTATGCCATGCTTTTAAATATTATTTGATCACTGCTGTTCATGTATACATGCATTGTTTTTGGCATGCTTGTTATATGTAACATGCTGGTTTTACCACTCACTGAGCCATGTTGAAATTAAGGCTCACTACTCTGCTAACATTTCAAGTTCCTTCGTGGCTGACAAAGGAAAAGGCATGGTGATAGCCTAGTCCCTTGGTAGTTCATTTCCTTTTCATTAGTTTTTGTTAGAGGTTGGTCATTTTTGTATATGTAAATAATGGTTAGCTATGTATTTTTGAAGCAAGACAATATGTAATGTATAAATGAAATCTCCATGTATTATTTGCTTACTTTCGTACTCCATGAAATGAATCCTTAAATTATTCTAATATCACTTGTTGCTGCAATTGGAAAGGCTTAATAGTGATTGGACGAACTTGACTCGTTGAGTGGGTTCGTTGGGTCAATGTGCCGGTTGGGACACCCTTCGGCCTAGGGAAGAGCCCCCGACAAGAATAACAAGAAGTGCAACAAAAAGAAAACTCGAAATAAATTTAAAAATAGCAAGAAAAATGGCAGATACAAAGGCGTTATTGAAAACCTCATCAGCTCAATCTCGTTTGAAGAAAAACAAATTGAATGAAGTTCATCAAACTAGAAAAATTGAATTTGTAAAAATCAAGAAGTTGTGAAAACTTGAAAATTCCAAATAAAAGAACTAATCAGCAAGATAAGTAACAGTTGTATTATGCCATAAATTCTAGACTTTTTAGTTCTTGAAAGACATTGCTTGATTTCTTTTGAACAAATTCTCAACATATTATGTGAGAAACTTGTATGATGAAATGCTCCATAATGTTGTATCTCTATATAAAAAATTTTGATTTTGTAGTGTAATACAAATTTGAGATTTTTAGAAATTCCAATGTTCATTGTTAAATTTATTGTGTATATTCATAATTGATATCTATTGTATAACTATTGATTTTATATTGTGCATCATATTTGCTTGATGAAATGTTTCGTATAGTTTAGAGAAGTTGAAAATATCTAATAATGCATGCTGCTATTTAAAGTAAAAATTTAGCTAGTATACTTTGCATCAAATTTGGCTAACTAAATGCATTACAAAGTCAATATTAAAATAGATTGTAATTTAAAATAAATCTTGTAACTCCCAAATTCCTAAACCATTGATAACTCTATATAAATTTCAAATATACAGATAAATACATTTTTAATTTTCACTTATTCACATGTCACAATTGAGAATCAAGGCATTATTGTTACATTACTATAATCTTCTGGGCATACCAAGTCACATCCCATTAAATCATATGAATAAATAAGTAAAATAACCTTAACAATTAAGAATCTGGAAGACATATCAGTTCACAGTAACATTAATAATACTAAATTGAAGTTTGGCCCCATGGTCGTGTTTCAAATAATAAAGTAAAGAATAACTTAACTACTAACACTCTAAGCCATATTCTTGAACTAACAATCATAAATAAACATTATTTATAAGGTGGCCTCATTATTGGGGTATACTACTATTAGAGAATAACTGGACCATTCTCATCAGCAAGAACACCTTCATTAGTTACTTGAAAATGAAAAAAATTGGGTGAGCTCAACAACCTGATAGATTATATACTACACATTTTAGGCATTGTTCCAGTCAAAATATCGAACATGCACGTAGTTATCAAACATTAGGGGATTCAAAAATTTCAATTATTTTTGAATTGTCAATTAGACCGAAAGGATTATCTCCCATGTTCTCATTACGTCAACATTTCAATTAGTAAGTAGCAACACACGCTAGACCATAAGGAGTTCAGGGACACACCCATCATCTTATATTAGGGAACTAGGGACACATCCATCATCCCATTCTTTAATAGTAGAGGCTATTCCACATATTTGAGAACACTTATGGTGACCAACTACTGATTTACCGTGTGGGTATGTGGTTTAGTTCTTAATTATATATATATGTAATGGAACACCAAACTTTAAATTTCTAACATGCTCAAAGTCTCATAATTCAATAGCAAACTTACACAAAATATTTTGACAATATGCAATCCATGATACATAGGGTCACACAACATGCTATTCAATATATAACTTACATACATAAAAATCATATGATCCAAAAATTTAATAATAAACATACTAAACGACCCTAAATATTCAATCAAAATGAGCAATCAATTACATTCTATATTTAAAACTAAAATTATACAAAGGAGTAAGATAATCACTTCTACCTTGTCAGTGCGATCTCCAATTCCCTTTGCTTCTTACACTATAGTCCCAAACGTCTTGAATTCTCAATCTAAAATATTTAAAATAATTATTTTTAGTATTTGAGCATACTCTAATATTTTTAAATCATAAATGTAATGATTTCTTACCAAACATGACAAACAATACATCATTCGCTCTTTTTAATGCATTCAGTGCGCACTGTTGCCCTTATTCGATTGTTGGACTTAACCTACATTTTTTTTCCAACTATGAACACACTCCATCCAAATGCTTTTTAGACCTTTGTGAACACTTTTAAGGTCATTTAACATCCAGCCATGACCAACATGCATCAAGTGCATGAAATAGTACCCATTTTCACAATTTGCACGCACACTTTCATCATTTAGTGTATAGTGAACCTCACACCCATTTCTAACCAATTAAGCATGTTTAATCATCAATTTTTAGCAAACCACCTTGCTGGTTTTTGACATAAAAATCCATGAAAACATTTCACTACTTGTGAATACACTGAATCCTTAATCATGCATTTACACTAGTTATTTCATGAATGCATGCTTTATTTGTGTGTTCTATCACAATACCTTAACATCCACATCTTATGCAACTTAAATCATTATTTTTGAGCAACCTAACTTGCTGGTTCTTTTATCAAATAATACATCATTTACAATATTATGCCCTCATGATCACTAATCCTTACGTGTCACATGTATAATCACAAGTTTCATGAATGCATATATAGTTGATCACTTTTCTTTATGTAGACATGATTTCATTCAATTCCTCATGTTTTCATAGAATTATTACATCCTAATACATTAGATTAATTGCTGGAAAATGACATATAGACACTAGAATAGAGTAGAATTGTTATACCTCACTAACTTACCCGGAACGCCTCGTTGATGAGTTATATTTCGACAGAAGCTTTTTGGATCCTTTTGGGCTGATCTAAAGACCTGTTTTAATGGTGTAAATAAAGAAGAATTTCTGGCATGTTTGATCAGAAAATCACCTCCAAGAAGATAGAAGAAAAGGAGGGAAAAGAAGTATAATTAAATATAGTATAGACTATTACCTTGTATAATCGATTTGTGGTGATTTATGTTATAAAACTTCAAGTTTTTGTGATGCTTTACTTGTGTCAACTTGGAAAGTTGACTAAGGTGGAAAAGGGAAAGGAAAATTAGCACACTTAAAGGGAAGAGAATGAGAAGCGGTAAATTGGATTAGGGTAGAGTTTTGGATTGGTTTTGATAATGATATGATAAGATTGTGAGTAAACTTAGGGATTCTTCTCTTGTCTTTTAACTCGTAGGGCATGGGGATTAAGTTCGTATGGAATGATTTGATTTTTGTGCACATTTGGGACTTACTTTCACATGTAAATACTATATGTACAATATAACTCCTCCCTATACATCTAATTACACACATTTTATATCATTTCCTTTATGATTTTTCAGTTTTATTTTACATTTTGTGTACTGAATTTAAGTTTAATAAGTCTTTTAGTGGTTGATGGAATTTTTTTTTTAAAATTTTGTTAATTAATTAATTATTTTTTTCATATGATTCAACTGTATCATATTTTGTCTAATATCACTTACTCTATCTGTATATTTGCATCATCACCAGTTGGTATAACTTAATTAATTTAATTAATTAATTAATTAATTAATTGATTAATTATTTTATTCTATTTTTAACCAATATATATACACGCACGTACATACATATACATGTATATATATATATATATATATATATATATATATGTGTGTGTATGTGTGTGTGTGTGTGTGTGTGTTTATGTATGCATGTATCTATATTGTTTTTTATGCATATATCTCTTAATTCATTATTTGAATCATTTTATCAAATACATTATTTTAGCAACTAAGTTAAAATAGTTTTTCTAAATTTTATTTTATTTTAGTTTTTTTTTCTAGAAAATTACAAATCTGAGTCTAATGAATTTAATTAATGGAATGTACAAATAAAGAACATAATTAAAAAGTACTTAAGAATGTCAAATGCAAAACACAATAAATGTATACATATTATATAATACGTATTAATAAACAATATACCAATATTAATCCAATATAATAGGATATAGTTTAATGAAACCATATAAAAAAATTACAAAGTAGATAACGTACTAATTTCGATATCTATAAGTGTCATGGTTTTGCGTGAGATTACATTTAATAAGTTGAAAATAAGTTTACATAAACATTAGATATAAGATATCAAGTGCATGAAATGTATCATTACTTAGTTATTAGTGATGATATGAGAATGCTATGCTATTTGGAATTGAAAAAAAAGAACCAAATTTCAGAAAATATCTATTGTGCATAACAGTACTACATAAGAGTTGAACAACTATACAAACCATCATACTCTAGGCATCGAATGACAACAGAGATTTTGGTCTTAATGCTGAAGATGTAAGAACATTAGATTGCATACGATTGGTAATTTTAGTGACACTTTGTAATATGTAAGGTGTTTGAGTATAAACATAATGGATATTTTGACATCCCACTCAACAAATAAAAATATAGAAAGTAGTGTATTAGATGGAGAAGTTATATGTAACAATAAACATTCACATTTCATTTAAGGGCCACCCAACATAAAATGTCCCCAAATAACCCAAGTCCATTCTTGACCAAATCTTGTGAACCTTATCCTTCAAAACCTTTTTTTCATAAACAAAACCAATAAAGATCTTGAACCAATAAAGAGAACATGCTCACGTTGAGATAATTTTCACTTTGTAGATGTGTTCATAGTTTTTTTTTTTGGCCTTCCCTTTGTTTTGATTTTTTCTAGAGAAGCAATAATAGAGGAGGTGGATTGGGAGACTATTTTCAAGAGTTGTCGCACTATCTTTGCTCTTCCAGGTTCATCACTCTTCTTTATCTTATCTGCAATTTTTTTTTCAATATTTTATAATTGAATTCTTGTAGTCTTACAAATTGTTTTGATGCAAAGTTGATCTTTTACCAATGGACGTGATTATTATATAATAGGATTTGTAACTGAATGAATTGATACCTTGTGAGCTCATGAGCAAAAGGAAGTCTATGTGTTTTTAATACGTAGCTACAATAATCTTGATCTAACCCCACACTTTGTATATGTTGCAACTCTACCCAAATATGTTTTAAATGTAGACCTAGAGATGAAACAATGAAAGACTGTGAGCATAGGATCTTTGTATTGATGTACAAAAATGCTCAAATTTTTTTTTAAATGATGCTTTGATCTTTATATGTTGTAGCTTAGGCATTGAATTGATTGTACCCTATGATATCATAAAAATTGCCTTGAAAAAACCTAAGGTACCTCTTTAATTTGGCATGTGCTCTCTCTGCCTTTTCATTGTCATGTTCTCAAAGTGGATAACCTCATTAGTCCAATCCTTCACAAACTTCTCCTTGAATTGGTTTGACCAAGCTCGACCTCCATAATCTAAAACTTTTTATTGTTCTATTGAAACATTTACCAAGACATTTCACTTTACAAGGAATTCTTTTAAATCATCATGTTCTTAAAACATTTTTTTGTGTTAACTAATACATTATTTTTTGATGTGTCATGTATAGAGTAAATTAGTAGAATTGGAAACATATGCAACTGCATTCATTAGAGCCAAATCTTTGTCAATAATGATAACATCTGTGTTAGGCCAACCATCTATCAAATCTCTTAATTTGTTTAGTGCGCAACTAAAATTATCCTCTTTCTCAGCTAATATGTATCCAAATCTAACTAAAAATTTCATATTCTTAGATGTAAACCCAACGATGTATAAAACAAGGTATTTGTACCTAATTGTCTTATAGGTACAATCAATTAATAAAACTTCAAAAAAAAAAAAAACTTCAACAACTCAATTGAACAAAGATGAAAGCAAAAGATGTGCTTGACCGCATTACTTCCCCTTCGCACCTATGCTACTTGGTGTGTTTTACTCCATTTAAAAAGTGTAAAAGTTGTTGAATCTGTGACCTGCCCCCAACTTTTATTAATCTTTACTTTTGCCTTGCATTTAAATAGTCCTTAAGGTTGGTGCATTCATTGAATTTTTTTCCTTTAATGTCATTAGGACTTTAGGACGAGGATTGCCCTTTGTCATTTGCAACATCATAACAATCTCACTAATGTCCAACCTACCAACATTTGAGTACTCTCCTAGATATTTTGTTGATTCATGGTTATGAGTGCCACATGCAACTATTTAAGTCCATACCCATCACTTGAATTCTTTCCATTTAATAAAAAGTGGCAATCACTTTTCATCATTATTGTTTCAAATCTACCTTTTTGCTTTTTGTCACCTTAAGTATCAAATTTTGACATTTTATTTCCTTTCTTTCATGAACAATATCTTTCATATGCAAAATTTACACTTGCTTGCCAACTATTTCCTTCGGCATCTGAATTATGTACAATAATAAAGAACGCTCATTTTTCTCATTCTTTGTACCCATGAAATCATTACTACCCTACATTAAATGGTCCTACTGGTATAAATTGTTTAGTAGAATCAACAATAATGCTTGTGCATCATAACTTAGCCTAGAATTATTGAAATACACTTTTATTAGTCAAGAAAAAAGCGAATGAATTGAAGGTGTCAATCAAAGTCTCAGCTAAACAAAGGCTGAGACTCAAGCTATAAGTGTCAGCCACACATGAATGAGATAAATGATGATCACTTTGCAAATAAACACGTTCATAAAATTGGAATGTCACAAAATATTATCTCATTGTCACCAACATTTCTTGTAAATCTAGTTTCTTGTGCCATTTTTTAAGAAAATAGACTAAGAATTGATTCAAATGGATCCTTAACCTAAAAAATAGGAAATGAAAAACCACTATTATACCTTACAACTAAAAACATTATAACTTAAAACATTATACAAATAGATACTTACAGCTATATAATGTGTAACACCTCGACTCCATAATTTGGTCACTGTGCTATTGACTGAGCACTTGCCCCTCAACTAGAGACATAGTCACAATATAATGAATAGTCACTCTTGCTCTGCATGCGGTCACTTCCGGTTCCACTGTTCGGGCACCGCGACATTACTTATTTTCTTTCTCACACACCATCCCAAAAATAATATATATGTGTTAGAGAGCGGAAACATAACAATTTACAACATGCATGATTAGATCATAGGGATGATTGTAATGACTATATCATGAATTAATCTTGTGATTAATAAGAGACTGGCGCCATGGCTTGAATTCAAATGAATAAACCAAACATAAATCGAATATGGGTCCCATGCCTTACAAACTGAAATGGTTAAAGGACTCTGTAATACCCTAAAAACTCCGTACCAAATAAAATGAAATTCAAGGCCTATTCAATGAAATTTGGGTGCAAAATGAAATCGAGCTTGTTTCAGGGCTAAATTTGGAAGGTTCTGAAGCTCTCATTTAGTAACCTTTAGGAATTCAAAATCACTTGAAATGAAGCAAAGTGACGTGAACCGGCCAATTGAATAACATATCCAAAAATTAGCTTAATTGGTCAATATTAGGGCTCTCATTTGCCAAACACCTTTTAGGGGTTTAAATTATGAAAGAAGTGGCATTTAGGGTACTTTAAGGATTTGGAATGACCCAAAATTTTATGAGATGACATAAACTAACAAGACACACAACATATCCAAAAATCGGGACAATTGGCCAAGATTTGGGTGAGTACCTTCAGTGGGCTATAAATAAGGAAGGTTTCTAAAGAAAATTATCTTGGGCCAAATTATACCTTAAAATTTGTGTCTTGATCATGTGGTTCCAAAACTATAAGTTGTACACCTAAATTCCTAGTGATTATAGAGATATTAAATTTTATTAAATTCATGTGAACACATGAAGACATGGCCACCCAAAGCATGTGCAAGTCACATAGGCATGGCCACCCCATCCTACTCAACCACTATGGGACGTCTTCCCTTATGTGATTCCATGAAACATGATTCAATGTACCACACAAGTGATTCAATATACCACCCATATGAAACATCCCACCTAGGATTTGAAAATCCATGAAGAGTGATTCCATACACAAAGCTAGTGATCATGTGCTCCATGCCTCATCTAAGCAAAATCGGTCCACCCATGCACATGCGTGTGTGCACACATGTGAATTAATCTAATTAAAAAGGTTTGAAATCTGAATTGATGCTCTAAAATAAAAACCCTAGCCATCCCATGTATTTAGCAAGGAAACCAAAATAGAAAAGTCCCTTTTTACTCACCTTGTCACCAAATCTAGGAAATATGCCCACTAGGTGTGCCACCTACGGGTCCAACTCAAATCAGAAAGTTTCCTAAAACCTAGATCAGTATCTAAGACTATGATATGGTGTCTCTCATGCTATGATACTATGCTCACTTGGTTGGACATCCAAAAGAGAAGAAGAGAAAACATGCCTTATTTGCCTTGTGTGATGAGCAACCAAGAGAACCAAAGGAGAAGGTTCTAAGAGAATATTCTCTTTTACTATGGGACATCAAGAATAGATTTAGAAGGGTTATAGAATGAAGATATTCTCTAAATTTGAATTAGAAAAATGCTAGAAAATATTCCTTGGTGCCATAAGAAAATAGGCAAGATTGGTGATCCATGAACTCACTTACCTCTTTCACACTCTAGATGTTTGGAAACTTGCCCAAACATTGCGACCTACCCTAGCTTCCCAAGAACTGCCCAAGGACGTCCCATATGCTCATGAACACCTATATAAATCCCCTAAGTTGCACACAATTCCTCATTCCAAGAACGAGAGAGACTTCTCCCTATTGTGCTCTCAAACTTCTTCTTCTTCTTCTTTCTTTTTGTTTTCTTTTGTGTATGAGTGAGAGACTTTTAGTTTCAATATTTAGTGATTTGTAGAGAGTTGTTTTGTTGATATTCGGAAGTGCTAAAGCAAAGGGAACCTCTGCTGGAATTTGGAAAAATGTCTCAGGTGGAAGTTGTTTCTCTTAAATAACTTTTTCTTGTTTAAACCAGTAACATGTTTATTCTTTTTTTTTTTTTTGAGATTTGTTTTTCTAAAATTCATTTAGTATAATTTCAGTTTTTAGTATTTATGCATGTTTTTAGTTTGATTTTATTCATATCCATGTATGCATGATGAACGTCCCTTGCTAGTACCATGTTTTTAGGGATTGTCTAAATGCTTGATGCATATGGTGAATGGTGAATGTTTTGTTCTATGAAATTAATTCTGAATTTATTTTCAGTTTAATGCCATACTCTAAAATTTTTATTTATATTTCATGATTATAGGATTTAATATGAGAATATGGTGATCCTAACCATGTACCATCACAGTAGACACATGGTTACTATGGGTGTTCTCTTCTTATGATTAGTTCATAAGGTTTGTAATGCCTACATGATTGGTTGGTGGGTTTGAGTCCTTAAGTCTAAAGTCCAATGAAATTGACTAAGAAAGGTCATATTTCACTCTAAGGAGTCACTTAGTTGAGAACATCAAGAGTTGAAAAACTCTTTTGGTCTAGGTTTCAACTTTACACAACTTGATGCTTGAAACGCCTAATATTTTGTTAGTGTTTGAATTATAAATGTGTTAATGATTTGAATATAAAAATGGTTATTTAAGATCCATTAAGCTTAGCATTCACCCTCTCTTTAATATTTTTTAGGAAATTGAATATGCAAGGACTTAGGACATCTCCTTTGATTTTATCTAAAAAATTTCTATGTAGGGCATGTTTGCCCAGTTTTGTTATGAATTCCGCTGTAACCATTTTAAGTTGAAAGTTATGAAATTTTTATGATTTAATAAAAATTAGAATTTTCCTTTATCTCTTATAATGTGGCCTTGTTTAAATTTAGTTGGGTTATGTACTCTTATGTTACAGACTCCTACTCCTATGCCTCTTCAACAAATAGGTATGTCAAATTACAAAATTATCTTCTTGCACTTGTGAACACACAAGTATCTTTAATGATTTCTTACAAAAGGAATTAGTCGGGGTGAGCTCGAGAGCCTAGTGGATCATATATAACACACCTCAAACATTATTAAAGTTAAAAATATAAAACATGCAAATACTTATAAACCATTAGGTGTTTCAAACACTTTAATTGTTTAGGTTGACATTAAGATCGAAAGGGATCTCTTCGATATTTTCCTATGTTCGAACTCTTCGAAGTAACACCTTAAAGGCTAATTTTTCATCATGACACAACCTTTTTAATGAGGTTTTACTCGATCCTCAGTCCCATCTTACTACTGCCACAGTTGCATTTATACCTGCCTAGGGTGGGAAAATACCCACAATGATACTAGACTAATGCCACAATAGTATCTATGTCACCATCCTGATACGTGGTTAAACTCTTAATCATCTTTAGTTAGTGACCAATAGCACGCACATTAATATCATTGTCACAACACTTGCACACATTAGGACATGCTAATAAATTATTACTCATGCATTAGGTCACATTGATCATGCTATTCAACAAACAACTTAGATGACATGATCATGAATCAATATTGGAAGCACATAAATCACATGTCATGCTATCAGTGTATAACTACAAGCAATCAAACACCATTACATTCCTAGCATGCTTCTAAGATCATAAAACAATAAACACACAGTTATGCTTCACATTTAAGAGTAAAATAATATCAGAGAAAGTGGATAGTCATCTCTTCATTTTTAATCCTTGCTTCAATGTCTAAATCTTCTCGAGTCCTCAACTTTTAAGGATTAACAAATCATTCTCTCAACATTTGTAATATTTCTAATGGTATAAAGTTAAGGTCTACTAATCTTCTAGTAATTATAGCACATGGTCTTGGTACTAGATCAAAATTGGTTGAATGTCAAGTATTTTTATTCCTAATCAAGAAGGGCAAAATGTGTACACGACATATAAGGTTTTTGACACATTATCGCGGTCGTATACTGGTAATCTATGTGTGTTTTATGAAACTCGAAAACATGGTATGGGATGTGTTATTGTGATAGCTGGAGTGTCACCGCATAAGTAGTAACACTCCCTGTTACTATAGTAGTGTGATTGTGAATATTGCCCTACCATGGTGATTACTGCAGTACTCACAAGGATCCCAAAATCTGTACCTTCGTGCATTGGTTTCTCGTTTCCTCTTGCACGAGGGACTTTATCACGTCAACTTAGAAGTCAAAGACATGTATTTCAATGGACAGAAGGTTTATACCTCACCTCTGCTCATCGGTCTTCTCGTTGTCTCCTTAGTTTGCTTCACACAGATGCTATGAGTGGTTCTAGAGTTCTGTTATGTTGTAGATAGTGAAAAATGGTTTAAAAATCATGGTAGTTGATTGCATTCATAATGGAATACAATGTAGACCTTGCTATCATCTGTAGATTGGTTCTTACCTTGTTGTCACGCTTTGACACAGATTCAGGCTTCACAATGGGACTGTAACCTTTGATCTGTTAGGTAATTCTTCCTGTTGTGCTTTGTGTGATACTAGGAAGGGTTGGAATGGATTGAAACCATTTTAGAATGTGTGTGGAACGAGAAAAAGTTTAACTAACGACGACTAGTATCGGGTCATGGGAGAGACAGTGCACGACTGTAGGGTTTTATGATGAGAATTAGGGTTCTCTGCGCATTGATATATATATATATATATATATACAACACGACAATCCAAGCCTTCCATTTTTGGTTTTTTAATTGCAGTACCACAATAACACGACCCAAGACTATGGTACCATGTCTAGGCCCAATTTTAGTGTTTTTAATCATAGTACCAGAGTATTGGAGTTGCCCAGAAATCCCATTTTTGCACATATGATGCACTGTCGCAGAACTTGAAATGGCTACAATGGTAGTCGTTCAGATTTCGGCAACCCCCTCTTTTTTTTTTTTTTTTGAAAATTCCCAAACTCTTGGTGTATTACACAATGCAATCCTTGTGTTGTTGTAAAAAACAATGGAAAAGTAGTGAGAGTATTGTTGAAAAGGTGGGAATGTTGGGTATGCTTGGTGGACCTTTGGGGTGGGGTGTGTGAAATTTTGGTGGATAAATGGGGTATAATAAAGGGTAAAATGGTCATTTTATGTAATGTATTATTAAAAAAAAACTAGCATTATTTTTTGTGGTGAACAAATTGTAATACCCTAAAAATTTTCAAATTTTAAGAAAACCCAAATTAATAAATGAGTTCATTAAATTGCGAAAACACATTAAATACCTAGGGGTAAACTGATAATTTTGCTACTTAAGCTAAATTCATATAAAAAGTGAAAAAAATGACAACTATCCTAATTATTCAATAGGTAATTGCTAATGCTAACACATACATATATACATACACATACACACACACACACACACACACACACACACACACACACACATATATATATATATATATATATACCATCCTTCTCTTCTCCTCAAACCATGCCATCTCATTCTTCTCTTCTTCATTTTCTTCTTATTTCTCTTCTAGCTGAAGAAAAAAGAGAGAGTCTCTTTATTCTTTTGTCTTTCATTTTTCTTCTTAGTTCTCTTCTAGTTCAAGAGAAAAAAGTCTCATTGCTCTCTCCTTGAGTGAAAAAAAGGCTTAAGAAGGCTAGAAATAATGGTGTAAAAACAAGAAGGATATATGCGTCAAAGGTGAAGATGAATACCCATATTCCTTAGTATTGTTTTAATTCTAAATATGAAGCATGATTGATTGTTTGTTTTTACTGAATATTTAGAAGCATGCTAGGGATGTGATTATCAATTGCTTGGATGATTGCCTATTGTATGGTTAATAGCATACTATATGATTCATAAATGTTTAATATTTCTTCAATGACATGGTATATGCTCTACATGATGAATAACATGTACTGGGTGATCTTATGCATGATTAACAGTTTATCAAATTATCTTATGAGTTTATATCTTAAATGTTGATATTGTTGAATATGCTAGTGGTTACTAAATAAAGACGATTAACAAATTTAACCACGTATCGTCGCGGTGGCACAGATAATATGGTAGTAGTCTAATGTCATCGTAAGCTGGGGTGTTTATGCTACTATGACAGTAATTAGATGGATTGATAATTGAATTGAGACATCACTATAGGGACTGATAGTCAAGTTGAGACTTCACTTCTAAGTTTGGGTCCTAAATAAGTAACATGCCTTTGGGTGTTACTTTCAATACTCTTGACCAATAGGGAGATACCAAGAAAGGTCTTGTCGATGTTAATGACAACCATAAACAATAGAACTATCTGAATCATCTAATGTTTGATAAGTGTTTGCATGTTTTGTATTTTGACTTTAATAATACTTGAGATGTATTATATATGATTCACTAGGCTCTTGAGCTCACCCCACTTACTCTTTTTCAGGTAATCATTAAAGACACTTATGCTAACAAGTAATGAAGAATCCTTTTATTAGAATTAGTATGCCTCACAATTGAGGATGGGTAGGAATAGAAGTTTATTTTCTATTTTCTAGTTGTAAGGCATGGCTCCCACTATATATTTTGTTTATTTACTAGTTGGAATTGGCCATCAGGCCAGTTGTTGATCACTTTTTTTGAACCTCGGCCATGAGGCCAATGTTTAGTAAAAACCAATGTTGATTCACAGTCTTTTACAATTAATATATATATCATCCCAATGTTTTGATTATTCATGTCATAAATCAGTCTGTTTTTTTACTCTAATATGATATGGGATGTGACCTAGTGTAACTAGTAGATTAGTGATGTGAGAAATAAGTAATATCTCGATTCCTAAATAGTAAAATGTGACAAAAGCGGGACTGATTGTATATGAATGTATTTACGTCTCAAGCTGCGAGACAAGTGCGTCGACTGTGACGAACATGAAAAGATTTGGGAGTTGGGGTGTTATAAAGTGGTATCAAAGCTCAGTTAGTAGAACTATTAGGCAAAGTGTCTAGACTTAGATACAATTGACTTAGATGAGGAGTTGGGAACTTAGGCTATAACTCACCGAGAAAAATGTTTGCTTAGATGCCAAGGGTGGTGTTAAAGACAACTTAGAACTATAAGTTGTGCCCTACCTTCGATTTTTGAGTTGAAATTGTTTTTGAATAATAAAGTCTGTTTTCAAAAAATGTATATATACGTGTCTATATATGTTTTAAATGTTTTGTTTGGAAATGAAGATTACAAGTTGAGCTGATAGCGGGTAAGCCTTGTCTTGAGTCAAGCTAAACATTAAAAGGGAGATGGGTTATCCCATTCAAAAAAGGTCGGTTGTTTAAGTAGACTCTATCTCATTACCCTATTTGAAAGTTGTCCCACCAGCTCATACAAGTAAGTGATCAGAGTTGCAGAACACACCTAAAACCAAAATTTTATCAAAGATTTTTTTTTTTTTTGAAAACTAGGAGGTGGTATTACAAGGCAAAGCAAACAAAGGTGGTATCAAAATTGATGAGGGGTGTTGGTTCAATGAAATGACCTTTCAGCCAAGAGACTAAGACACGAAGTCTAGAAAAAGACCATAGGTAAAGACCTGGGTGTTGCCAATGTTGGCACAATGGATCATGAATGCAAATTTTTAGGACATAGATTAGAGACTGAAAACACATGAAAAGAAAACACTTGTTTGGTCAGGATACGAGATCGGGAGGATCTTGTATCTCTGGTTTTCGTGTGGTATGAGACACATAGGAATTTAGGAATATAAAGATGTAACATCTCAAAAAATTCATATGAAATTTAAATTTTTATTTAGAAAATTATACGAAATTGACGGATGAAAATTGTGGTAAGTCCCAGTTTACCCAAATGAGGAATAAAAATCAATTTAATGGATTTTTGAAGAAAATATATGAATATAATGTATATTGTGGGATATCATAGCCAAAAATACAACAGTACGCGTAATTTTTGATGAAAACAAGATTAGAAAGTCAATTGGGAACAAGATTTGGAAAAAATCCGAAGAAAGCAAGAAATTCGGCTGAAAAATCAAAAAAATAAACTTAAAACAAATCCAACGGTTGCAAACCGTGGATTTAGATCTGATCTCACTATCCGACGGCCATGATCAGATCCGCACACACGCACGAGCACATCGAATTATCAACATCAACAGCCACGATCAAATCCATCAAATCTAACGGCGCACAATGAAGGCGCAAAAACGAAATCGCGAAATCAACATTGCTATCGAGGTTGATCGTGCGACCAGGATTTGTTGCATTGATCGCAAACGAGATCCGCACACCGTGATCAAAGACGATCGAATGATCCGAAACGTTTTCATTAATCATGATCGAGATGCACGTCCGAAGCTCAAGGACAATCCAAGCGTCTAGATCAAAGTCGCATTCAGGATCGCGAACTGTGCTGTGCTCGAGGAAGATCCAATAGTCCAGATTGAAGACGTTTTTTTGGTTGATCACGTACCGTTGATGCACTCGAGGAAATTTGACGGCCAAGATCAAAATATCTGAAATTAAAAAATGAAAATTTTAGAAAAATCACAAAAAATTCAAAAAAAATCCAAAAAAAAG
Organism: Tinospora cordifolia; assembly: GCA_030144865.1. Taxonomy (NCBI): domain Eukaryota; kingdom Viridiplantae; phylum Streptophyta; class Magnoliopsida; order Ranunculales; family Menispermaceae; genus Tinospora; species Tinospora cordifolia. The sequence continues at coordinate 3,651 of JAJIYU010000753.1, read as the reverse complement.
GTTTCTAAAATTAGAAAGTACGAAATTAAAGAGAATTAGGGTAGTTTATTCAAAGAAAAACTCAAAAATTTCTATTTTTCTCCCTTTGAAAACCTATATAAACCCCCCTAGACTCTGAATTTCTTCATTCCAAAAATAAGAGTTGAAATTGCCTCTTATTTTCTAAGCCTTCTTCTTGGCACCTCTTCCCATCTTTCCTTCCTCTTACTTATGTGTGAGAAGTTCTTCTCTCGAATTGGGAAATTAAGTTGGACGATCTTCATTGGCACTAGTACGTGGGGGAATTGTTGTTGAAATTTTAGAAGAAAGCGTCACAAGGTGGAAGTGATTTCTAGAACACCCTTCTGTTCTTATTTAAATTTATGGCATATTCATTGTTTGTGTGTTTTTCATTGAAATCAAAGATTTTCATTTTCAGTGTCAGACTTTTAAAAGTTTATTTCAATTTTTCAGTTTTGATTCATGTTTAAGCAATTATATAATCCATGCCATGTTAGTATCATGCTTAGGCTTTTAAATTAAAGTGTGATGCATGTTTTATGAGTGTTTCTTGAATTGACTGTGTATATTCTGAATTTTAGTTTGATTTCATATTCTAAAGTTTATTTTATGAGATCATGATATGAGAATTAATCAAAGACGATGGTGATAATAACCACGTACCATCATAGTGGTCAAGTCGATACTATGGATGTTCTTTTCATATGAGTTATGTCATATGGTTGTCAGACTTAAGTACTTGAGGGTCGTGTACCACTGGTGGGTCACCATGTGTAACAGGTTGATGCCGACACATGCCACTAACGGATTGATGCCGAGTGGGCCCTGTTTACTTAGTTAAGAGCATCAAGGGATTAAAGACCCTTTTGGTATGAGGCTAGACTTGAACAAATTGTTGTTTGAAATACCTAATGATTGCAAGTGTTTGAATTATGATTGTGTTATGAGTTTGAATGTGAAAGATAGTTGTTCAAAAAGGATCCACTGGGCTATGTGCTCACTCCTTCCTTTCTTATTTTCAAGGAACATGAAACCCATGAAGCAGTTGAATATGGATAGTTCTTAGATAGTTTCTACCTTATTATTATATATTTTTTCAAAATTTTAAGGGCATGTTGCCCAAAGTTTTTATGCTTTCCTACTGAAAAATATTTTTGAAATCTTCTGTTGTAACAATTAGTTCTTTTTGAGAAGTTTAGTACTTTCAATTATTCTTTCTATTAAGAATAAAATAGTTTGAATTTCTTTATCTCTTTTAATTTGTCTTAATTTTATTGAAAATTTTGTATTCTTAAATTTTATACACAGGCACTAGATATTGAAAAGAAAAGAACAAGTGAGTGTCACTTGTAAAGTAACACCGGCCCGACCCGCCATTATGTTAAATCCACTGTCAAGAAAACGGTGGTCATGTACACTACTTAAAAATACAGGGGTTGGGGTGTTACAACAGAAATCTTGGACTTGGAGATTGACAGGCCATGTGTGGTGAATAATCGATGACTTTGGAAGAGCTTATTTTCCTATGCTTAGCTGGTATGGGACATTTAAGTATAGTGGGGATTGGGAAACCTTAGTCATCAAGACATATGCAAAATTGTTTGGGTATAGTGAGATCTCTGGGTAGAAGCCTGTGTCAATGGGCAAGAGTGGTATGAGATGCTCGAACTCGAATGCATGGATGGAAGCTTGAAATCTCGCTATACTAGCATGAAATTGTATCATGGAATGATTGTTTGAATGCATGCTATATTTATATGAACTTCATGAATATGTATATCACATTTATTGTGATCATGAAACTCAAACCCTGTACTGAACAACATTTGAGGAGCTTGGAAATCTTCAAACAAAACATAAAATAATAAACGGATAGGTCGTTGAATAAATTAAGAACCTAGAGACATGAATCTAGCGTCATTATAGCATGAACGAAAATATGAAACAATTGATATAACAAATGACATGGGAAAGACAACTATTATCACAAGTCTGAAAAACATCTTGTATCTTGAGGATAAGGGACGACGGGTTGTGTACACCCAGATTGATATTCTCCTTAAAACTTCTCCATTTTGATACCTTGTCGGATACTAAGATGGCTTTTGACTTGAAAATAATGAAAAAAAAACTCTAGAAAAATGTGACAAGGGCTGAGAACACTAATGAGTCTATTCAAAGGGATAAAAGGGCACCTATGGTAGTAAAAACTCCCATTGGAGCAATTTTATTGCTAGAGATATTGGCAGAGATCACCCTACAGGTAATAGAGCAAGTTATGAGGGCTCTACCTTAGGCACAAAATTCTCCTCTAGTACAGCCACAACCCTAGGCTCAAGCTCATCAGGCCCCATTGCCTAATGATCTAGTAGCACCAGGCCAACTGAGTGCTGATGACAAAGACCATAAGGACTACCATTACCTCAAAAAGAACGTGTAGTTGTAACCTTGGATTTGGATATAAGCTAATTTTAGTCGATCATTGTGTACTCCCATTTTCAGGTACAATGTAATATTGAAGATGGATTGCTTAACCCAGTATCGAACACAGATAGATTGTCTCAAGAGAAGGGTAACAATAACACTGCCTTCAGGAGATACCTTTTGGATCAAAGGTGTTGTGCAAAGATTACCTAAAAGCCTGATGATAGCAATGTTGAACTACATTAGGCAAGAAGAGAATTTTAAGAAATTCTTAAAAGAGGACATAAAGACTAGAAGAAAATCTAGAACTTTAAGGTAGTTTGAGATTATGATGATGTATTTCTAGATGATTTACCAGGACTACCACTAAATAGAGAAGTGGAGTTCAATATTGAACCTCACCCTAGAAGTGGCCCCATAGTTATTCCTCCTTACAGAATAGTACTAGTAGAGCTGAGTGAGTTAAAGACTCAACTGAATGAGCTCTAAGAAAAAGGATTCATCAAACCAAGTAAATCACCATGGGGAGCTCTAGTGCTATTTGTGAAGAAGAAGGACGGGTCTATGAGGTTGTGTATCAACTATAGGATGACCAATCAAGTAACAATAAAGAACAAACATCATTTGCCAAGGATAGATGACCTGTTCGATCAATTGAGGGGAGCCACTCACTTTAGAGGAGCCACTCACTTTTTCAAAATTGGTCTGAGGTTAGGATACCATCAACTAAGGATCTGAGAATCAGACATACATAAGATAGCCTTTACGACTTGATACAAGCATATGAGTTCATAGTGATGCCATTTGGTTTAACCAACTGTAACACCCCAACCCCCATGTTCTTTGAGTTTGAGAGTTGGACATAACCACCGTTCCTTTTTGACGGTGGACTTAACCAATTGGCGGGTCGGGCCGGTGTTACTTTACAAGCGACACACACTTGACTTTCTATTTCAGTCATTTCATGCCTTGATCATATTTAACCGTGCATAACTTAAAATTAAGGATTTAAATAAAGCAATAATATAAGAAATAACTGAAATTCACAAACTCAATTAATTAAATAAAATTGAGTACATAATTTAAAATATTACAGCGGGAGTCTTAAAACTTGGGCAATATGCCCTTACATAAAAATTAGAAACTTTAAAAAGAACCTAACTAATATTCATGGTCTTCATGTAATTTAGTTCCCTGAAAAATAAAAGGAAGGGTGAGCACACAGCC
>JAJIYU010000752.1:0-44019 GCA_030144865.1 Tinospora cordifolia | reverse complement strand
AAAAGATGAATAAAAACCACAGCAAGTTACAAACTTTCAAGAACAATTGAAGAGAACACGGCTTACACCTAGGGTTTCCGAGATTAAACCCTAAAATAAAAATATTAACAAAAAAATTGGGTATTATCAGAATAGGTAACTATTGCGGAATCAGATTGAAATTTGAAACTGCGGGGATTTGCTTATTTTTCTTTCAATTTGATCGATTTGAATGAGAAAAAAAAAGGGATTTGATCGGGAAAAAAGAGAATGAGCGAATGGAGAAGGTATTAGAAGACGAGAGCTAGGCATAATCCAGTGCGCTCCTCGCGTGGTTCTCGTCGAGCAACGCCGAGCTTTGTTGTTACTGTTTCATTCTAAATTGCACCGTGCGCGTGATGGTTGCTTAACCTGCACTCCTTTTGCTAGTCTTGGGAAGCATTCTACATTCTTTACTTTCGTTACTACATTTGGCATAAATTTAAATTTTAGAGCTCGTTAGATGCTAGAACTGTATTAAAAAAATTAAAACTATATAAAAACATATAATTTTTATTTTTATATTTCTTTTTAATTAGAAAAGGATGATAGAGATAAGTTATAGTTAAATAAACTCTACCCTTTTAATTGAGCAATCCACACCTATTTATTTTATCCTAAATAATAAAACTATTCCATTGTTCTCCCTTTTAAATATATATATATATATATATTAAGAAATTAAATGAAAAAAGGAAAATGGAAGAAGACAGTGATATTCTTGGCATTTTGAAAAAAATACTGAAGGATGATGCAAAAACAGAAAACTTTAAAAACAGTTTACTGTTTCCTTTACAAAAGGTGAAAAACTATATTCAAATTTTTTTAAAACAAAACAATTATTTGGTGCTTTCAACTTTGTAGTATTCTAATCATAAATCAAACACAGCCTAAGTTTTTTGAAAAAAAATTAACATTGGCCTTTTTTTAATATTTGTTTGTATTAAATGGTTCAAATAATGACTTGAGATAACAAATGCTTTGAAAACTTCTTTTATTAACATTGCCCACAAAGTTGCTAGATTGTCTCAAATCACACATCAACACAAAGTTTCAAGCAATCTAACAATTATCAAGGGCAATGTCAACAAAGTGTATTAATCAAACACTACTCTGTAAAAAAATAATTTGAGAGGACAAATTGGGTTCATTGTAGAGTTCAGGTCTTGTAATGTGATCCATCACCTCCTCTACATCATAGAATGAGTGCACATTTCTTTGCAAACAAGATTCTCAGCAACAAGATGCCTAAAAGGGCAAGATCTATATAATCAATTCTATATCTCTCTTGCAGCAGCAGGTTACATACACAGTGTTCAGGACTTCCAAAGATTCTTAGAACTCAATGAAATGAAACTTGCAAGCAGATCCAGCTTTGAGTTTCTGTTGCTGCAGATGTGGTCATGCCATCAGCTAGATGCACTTGATTTCCATCTGCATTCATAAATTACCAAATGAATGAGGGAGGCAAGTTGAGATTCATTGCTCTGATATTAGATAAGCCGGGGGCAAATTGTTCATAAATAAGTGAAAAAATGTGAATGATGATCACAATTTTATGAACCTGAGTGAGAAATATTTCTGTTGAGAACTATAGAACTGAAAGTGATATGGCAGCAGAACGAAGCTTCACTCCATCATCTTCCCATTTGGATTCGGGGGCAGCTGCTCCCGCAATATAGGCCTATAGTACAGTATAACACGGATGAAATGTACTAAATATAGATTTAGAAATGGGGCAGGAGGATCTTATCTTTGAGTTAAAGGCATTGAGCTAATATGATTTTTGGATCGGAACTTGGTTATTGACAATGAAGAGAACCATAATAATCCATACCTTCCCGCTATTGACAGCAGCCACCAATGCAACATGCTGTTTATCTATGCCAAACTCATAGAAGTAATATGTCCTGAGAGCAGTCAATGAATCAAGTTACCGGAATAGGGGGCAAGGATGACGTGCAGCTAGATGATTTGTCATGGTACAGAGTGATGATATCAATTGAATATTAAAATGAAAACTTAAGGAAACAAATAATTGAATAAAATAAGCCAGTGGATTATGATCACCAGTTTGTGGAACCAAAAAGTTACGTCCTCATTCCACATAAAAGGAGGATTTCGGTCCATACCAATCATAATTTCTTAAACATTATTCTAACTCTTGGGAAATTATATACTAAAAGTTCATATTAATCCAACAAGTTAACATCATCATGGATGCATTTATTAATTTACCCCTTAAGGTTTGGACATAGATCATGGAACCTCGAACTTGTAAAGACAACTGACCTTTTTGATGAAATGGACGTTAGCTTACTTTTGATGCATATAAACTAAAGCCTTTTGAAAACCGCATGACTAACATAAAATGTTAATTCTTTGGATTATGCATACTTCACATGTGGGCATACCCAGTACGTAAGGCTCCGGGCATTGCAAGGTATGGTGAACAGACAATCTATGCAGTTTTACATTTCCACCGGATTGGCTATTTTCAGAGTTAAACCTGTGATTTCCAAGTCACGACAGAACAACCTTAATGATTATATAAATGCACACCCTTCATGCACAATTCACATGGATGAAGCACAAATATTGTTGGACATAGCCGCAATGTGTCATATTTGTTCCAATTAATGAAGAACCAAAAATCTGACTACTTTATAAAAGAAACATAGAAGAGCCTTATTGTTTATATATTCACCAATGACTACCGTAGCTAACTCTTTTCTACATGTAACATTTGATACAGACATGAATCTCACAAAGTTACATCAACGTTAACGGTCAAGTGTACCTCAGACCTTCAGCTTCCTTGATTTTTATTGTACGCGCTGAGTACAGAGTTGACCCGCCTGCAGTTTAAACATCATACAGATAACGTACAGAGAGCTATAAAAGACTAAGTTTCACTAAAACGCTTCCCACATGTTAGATACTGGAATGGTAAAGCAAACATGGTGGAATCTGCTTCCCATTGCTAGTAAAAAGAATTTAGAACACAAAGGGCTGCCAAAAGGAATGCTCACCTGGAACAAATATTTTTGCTGCATCTTTCAAGGAACCTAGATCTGTAACATCTTTGGCCTGTTTAGCAAATGAAAAGAAATAAATTTCCAGTAATTTATCTCATAAAATTAGAAGCATCAGGCAACAAAAGTTTGAGAATTTTGACAGGTTCAGATCGAAAAAGAAGAAAGATTCAATCATCATTCCCTGATCAAAATAGAATGAGAAGACATCTAAAAGCTCTTATAAATTACCTCCAAGAAAGTAATCTTAAGTTGATTGCTTGGGCGAACTACAACACTAACAACTTCTGACCTGATAACAAAGAACGAATTGAGCCAACCAAAAAATGAGCATAAAAACTGCTATAAGCAGATCATATGATCATTTTATTGAGAAACCACAAGCTTATTATCCCAGTAAACAAAATGAAATGAACTGGCATAGAATAAGCATTTAGTAGCATTTGACAATTCATCAAAAGTAAGCTCTTTAATTTGACGAAACTTTCGCAAGAAGGATTGGAAAAATTTGTCAAGGGATGAGTTATAAACTTCTCTAACACTATATGGATGTAGATGTGCAGGAAGTCTATTGCAAAACATGAAAAAATTGGATTTTTCTTTTTTTCTTTTTTTTTTCTTTTTTTTTTTTTTTGTGGAGGTTGGAGCTCTAAACTGGATACATGTGTTATTCAAACATAAATAATACACTTAACATCCATAATGTTTTTTTAATGAAACTGATAAGTACATTTCAGTGATTCATGGATAAAGTGAACAAGATCATTCTCAACTACTTAGACGCAGTTCACTTTTCTAATAAAAAGACAAATCAAAATTTTCATCTTCAATTGTCGTGCATATGGAAGGAGATGTTATCAAATGCTCCCTGATGGAAAAACAAAGACCTCACAGTATTAATTACCAAGAAGTTTATAGTCCAATTAAAATTTCCAATCCTAGGTCGAGAGTGACAGGGCTAAAACCCTGCAGCTTCCGCCTAGAAGGGTGATGCTTTAACCATTTAAAATACAATCCCAAAATAAGAGACACTTTCTCCAAAATAGTTGGCACAAAGTTTTTGTATTGATGTTGATGCTAATTTACGCAAGAAAGAAATAAATGCAAACTTGAGAATGAATCAAATAAAGAATTCAAAATGAGGTCTTATACCCGTCAGGAGAAGCAAAACGGGCTGCAAAGGTCTTAGGTTTTGCCTTATCCCCATACAAAGATAGTCCGGCACTGTAATCCTATAAACAAACATGTTATGAGCCCCAGCTATAGACAGTGAACTCACCCAAATTCCTTACTCTGTAGAAATTATCTAACAAGCATTACAATAATATTCAAAACCAAATATTGCATCAAATTATGAAAAAAAAAAAAAAAACTAGTGCAAATTTAAGTAACGAGTGTTTAGGAAGGCATAGACAAGAATCATATACAAGTATTGTACTGGTACTGTTAACAATGCTAAGTATCACTAATAAAGAGGGAGAAAAGAATTTGAGTCATTGAAATTGTAAAACATCAAGTAATCAAATGGATAAATTCAATGATGACAAAGGAAAGAAAAAGAAAAAGAAAGTTATTCTATTAACAAAAAGTGCAATTACATGTGTAATTAGTGTTGTCAAGGTGGTAAGGCGGTTTAAGACGATCAACCTCCATAAGGCGAGGCGGGGCCTAGGCGGTCCATAAAATAATTATTTAAAGGTCTCTCAAAAATTATTTATTTAATTATTGCTCCCTTACTCAATATATATATATATAATTCTTGGTCCCTTACTCAATATACACATTGTTTTTTTTTTTCACATCTTATGTATTGTTTTTTTTTTTCACATCTTAACATGCGTAATAAATGATTCAATAAATATGAAGATGTAGTTGTAATTGCATTTCTTTCTAGATAGAATACAATTTACCAAATGGAACTACTAAATAACTACTGTGATTGCATTTTTGTTATTTTACTACAGCAATGGCAACCATTTGATGAATGAGTCGAGTGTTATAGTTTCATAAAAAATGCAAGTACTTAGATTAGCATTCTTTTTTCCTTAATAGTATATATATGTATTAAATCTTTGAGCAATGGTACATTAGTTGTTGTAAAAGTGTAATGCAAATCACATCATTCCATCTCTTTTGGATTTTTATTGAATCATATATAAAAGTGTGATTAGCTCAAGGTTTTCCTTATATTCGGTAATTAAAATGCTAATCTAACTCTACTAGTTGTAAATTTCAAGTGCAACTATACATTCACCAGCATTGAATGAGAAACACACGTTCATCTGATATGAATGTGTAGTTGCACTTAAAATTGTAACTACTGAAGTTAGTTAAAACATTTTCCTATATGTAAAACCCCTTCACCTCCAGCAACATTTGCCATTGACATTCTCTTAAAAAAGAAAATTCATGCAAAACCCAGCATAAGAAAATCAATCTAAATCCAAAATGCGGAATCTTTCGAAGCATCCATAGAGCTCGTCAAGGGCAATGTACCTCGGGTTCCACGACGTCCTCGAACTGAGGAGGAACGCGAATGGCGAAACCATCGCCGAAGAACTGAAACCACGACTTCGTGTTCGAAATCCCGGAGAGAATCGACTTGGGAGGAGCGGCTTCCGCGAGCACGGGAGAGATTGAGGAGATTCCAAGCGCAATTGTGAGGGAAATTACGGAAGCTGTAGCGGTGGTGAGAGCGAAATCACGCCTCGATGAGTTGCAAAGACTGGAAGATTTGAGTCCAAGGAAGAGATAATTGGGTTTGCTTTGGTGGACAGGGTTTTGGGTTTTAGGGACTGTTATTGGATTGGAAGAGAGGGAAAGAAGAGACGCCATGGATTGTAACACTTGAGGACAGCCATGACAGTGAAAGAGAAAAGAAGATAACGCGAAAGATAGACTAATTTTCATGGTTTATAGGGAGTATTGGTGGTAATGTTTAAAACGTCAGGGGTAGCATAGTCATTGCACTCATTTGAATGCCGATTTGTAGTTTTTTTTTTTTTTTAATAATAATAATATGACCCCCAAGTATAATAAAAAATATATAAATACATATTCTCAGTATTTACTCGCATTAGAAACTATTTTATAAAATTTTAAAATTAAATAAAAATTCACACATAATAAAAATAATAATTGTAAAAGTTTGTGAATCCCAATGTTTTAAGACATAATTCTATTTCCTATGGTATATTCCCAGTAATTATTGCTCTTATTGGACCATTTGTATTTATATGCATCAGGATCCCGATTCATAGATCTCTCGGGTCGAGAAATAAGAGGATCGAACCATTTCTTCTGACTCTTTTTCAAATTCGTTCGATGCTCTTGGGCATTTATGTTACAGGTTACACCTATTAAAATTAAATCATAACACTTTAATATAATCTCGGGCAATTTGGAATCACTCTATTTTTGATAAATTGTTGAAAATAACTGAATAAAAAATAAATGAAACTAGTGCTACTTATAAAAAAAATAAATAATATTTTTTAAAAGAAAACAACCTTTCATATAACAGTTATAACTTTTGGGTTAAGTGGTTTCAAATTTGATATCAGATCGATGTTTATTTAAAATGTCCCGTATTTGAATCTCATTACAAAAATATTTAATTGATTATATTTATTTATCCGTGATCTTTCCTCTCTATTGTAAATCAAGTTCATGTGTCCTATTTAAGCTCATATGCATGCGCATGTCAGGGGTTTTAATAATTCATCTACTCACGATAATGTATATAGTTAAAATCTTGTCTAATAGTTATAGTTTTTGTATTTAGTTGGTAACAATTTGGATAACTATTATCGACTATTTAAACAGTCAGCACTATTATAATCTTAATAGTATATTAATGCGAGTATATCTACGTAAAGTCCCAGCCTAGAAGTTAGGATTCCTAGGGTTCCTTTTGGTGTTCGGATGTAGGTCCCTGTCTCGTTCTGCCTCGGTTAGTCGTGTGGCTCCTGTATATGTTGTGGGTTTACATTTTAAAAAAAGTATATTAATTTATTAATTAAATTCAAAGAAAGAAAAATATGATAAAATAAACTAAAAAATTGACGTATTTAAATTAAAAACCAAGGTCCCCAAGAGTGTAAGTTGACGTATTCAAATTTTAAATATGTATTTAAATACATATTTAAATTAAATTTTGACGTATTTAAATTGATAAATAAATTAATATGTGGCTATATTAATTTATTTTATATAGTCATATCACATTTTACCATGTGCCTTTGGGTTGAAATTCTCCAACTTCTTTAACTTTCCTTACAACCTCACTTACTTTTTTTTTCATCTTTTTCACATAAAATTATTAATATATTTCTTCTTATAACACAATTTTCTTCTAACTCCAAAATATACATTTTTTTTAAAAAAAATTAGTTTAATTTAACATAAAATGCGTTTTCAAGTATCATATTGGAATTGACACTATATATGTAAAAATAATTATACAATGTGCTCATAATATATTAATATGAATGTTTATTTATTATTTATTATAGATCAATGATAAATACTTTTATGCATAATTCTGGGACATGGGAGAATACTAAATGAATAAAAATAACAAATTTTGAGAATACTCTTTCAATTTAGTGATTGTCATTCACATAAATAATTTCTGAACCCTATATTTGATTTTATATGAAGAAAATATTTAAATATTTGAGAGATAATCATAAGATTTTTGGTGCTTATTATGATTAAATAATTTATATTACAATGGAAACTTAAATTTAAGAATGCCAATGCTCTTGCATCTTTTAATTCAACATATATTTGCAGGATTAATGTATTAATGTTATTATTGATGAATGCATGAACTTCTTAATTTTAGTGTTATTTACTCTAATAGCAGTATATAATTTCCCAAAAATGCATACTATTTATCATAAGAATCCATTTTTCTACAATGGTGTACAAGTTATTTTTGTTAAAAAACCAAAAAAAAAATCATATTATTTATTAATATTTAAGTAAAAATTTTCATTGAGCTTAAATATAAATAAATGTATTAAATTTAAAATATTTGGAAATTTTCATATTCTCCAAAATGACTCATGTAACTGTTTAGTTATTAAAAGGGCATGTTTTAAGTTATGAAAACTGCATTTATTTTTTATTTTTTCTTTTCTCAATCTCTTCTTAACTTTTTTTCACAATATTATAAATTACTAATCTGAAACTTTCACTTTTTTTTCTTTTGTTATTCATTGTTGGTCTGTATGAATAAGTAAATATATATATATATATATATATATATATATTTTTTTTTTTTTCTCAATTTCTTAAATAATCTAATGACCAACCCATATGCACTCACATCGATGTATTTCCCTGCTGACTTTTACATATTTTAAGACTAATCATTATTTGAATTTCACATGTAACTTGTACATCACACTTCTTAAATTTAGAATAACTCGTCTACTAACCCATTTGTAAGGATAGAAATATCACCGCAAGATGAACGCACATACGACAGTAACGAAAATTTAACCATCATCCAACACATGTCTTAACATTTTTAGTTGAGTTTCATATTAACTTAGCTATCACTTTATGTATATATATATAAAAAAAAACTTGAGTCACCTGCCCTAGTACAAAGTCCTTGCTTTTGATAATAAATAAGGAGTTGTTTGAATTAATTACTTCAAAATTTTAAAAGTACCTCTTCCTTTCTCATATATTTGCTTACATATTTTTCTCCAACCTCTCTCTCTTTTCTATAACTCTTATATTTTCCAAAATGTCTTTTCAAAGTATATTTTAATTATCCAAAAAAAATATTTAAATATTATAATATAATTGCAAGTAAACAATGTAACTCAATTACAGTAAATTTTAAAACCGTTGCTTTCATTCATCAATGGTTGATTCACTCTTCTGATGTATAAATTACCTTATATGAAAGTACATGCATTCCACTGATGACGATTGGATTAAGTGAACGAAACTTAATACCCTTTAATTAGAGTTTTCATATTCGAGTTCAAGATACAAAAAAAATCACATTAAAAAAAACATTTTCATTTATGACCTTATAATTATTTTAAAAGGTGATTAATCTCGAGATACGCATAAAACTAATTCAAGAATACATTGTACGAAATAAGAAAAAAAGTACATACATTTTACTTCTCAACAAGTTCTCATACATCTATATATAAATGTCAGGTCATAAAAAACGTGCCGAGAAGTTATAAATCCTTCTTTTATAGAAATGAAATTTTCTTTCAATACTCATTTATGTATTAAAAGTAGGTTGATAGATTTTTTTTTTCTCAAAAAGATTATTGACTATTTTAATTAAATATTTTATATTTTGTTTTGTTTATTTTACTTGATTATACGTTGGTCCATTTAAATGTATTTATAAATAAATAAGCATTTAATTAAGAAAAATATAGAAAATATTTTACAAATTATACTCATTGGGGTATCTTAAAAAAGTATAGAAAAATAAAATTTGTAAAAAGAAGAAATTATAAATTAAATTAATGTAATGACAAGGATGCCCTTACCAATCCCCATGGCTTGGGGAGAACCTATACAAACAGATAGAAAACAGCAATCCAGCAATGTGCTTCATTTCTTATCCATACTCAAACTCAGCCACTCAATCCAAATCCAAACCTCCCAACAAAAAACAAACATGAACGCCACACCAAACTTACACGCTCTCTTCTTCCGCTTCTTCTTCTCCTTCTTCTTCTGTGTTCTTATTTTCTTCCATGGAAACCATCATCTCTCCTCGCTCCTTCTGCCCTCTATCCAAATCTCCTCTTCCATCCTCAAAGACCCTTCTATCTCCTCTCCTTCCTCAACCCAACAAATGCACAATCAGACCCATTACTTCAAATCTCAAGAAACAGCCCTTACCACCATTTTCTCTCCCAAGAAGCTGGATTTCTCATGCCCATCACGGATTAGCCGCTCTAGCACTCTCTCTAGCTCTAAATTTCTGCCCAATCACCCCAACAAACCCGGCATTTGCCTCTGAATTCGATGTTCTGAACGATGGACCGCCGAAGGATTCGTTCATTGTTGATGACGCTGGTGTTCTCAGCAGAGTTACCAAGTCGGATTTGAAGCAGTTGTTGTCGGATTTGGAGTCCAGGAAGAACTTCCGGATAAACTTCATCACCGTTCGCAAGCTCACTGTGAGTTCAGACCCTACCCATTTAATAGTGTCTGTTACGTTAAGCTATTTTGATTTAACTTTTTATTGGATAGATTTTAATTTCGAAACTGTCTTTGTTAGTAATCGAGGAAAATTCCAAAACGATATTCTTAATGTACACTGATAAAGCCATTTCTATCAACGAACCATTGAACAGATTCAAACCATGAACCTACATATGGGCTTTGTGGTAATCCAATCTTATATTGATGGAAATGTTTCTATCAATGTACGTCATGAATGTCAATCTAGCACTATTCATTGTTGAAAACTATTTGAACTAAAAGCTATAGCTGATATAGATGTAAAATAGGAAGGAAAGAAACAATTAATAAACAATAAGAACAAGCTAATGCTTGTGATGGTATTTGAACATGATAATTGATGCTTTGTTAAACTCTACTCGGCCTATATTAGAAGTCACTGGACCCAAAAGCTATAACTGTCAAATAAAAGTCTAGCTATGTATATTGATTGTGAGTAGATAGATTATTAGCACCCTCTCTCAAATGTATAATGACACTCGGACTTGATTTATAATAGAGAAGAAATATTACTAATAAATGAAATAAACAAGCAAATATGCCCGTAATGAGGTTCGAACATGAGACCTCCTAAATAAACTTGCTTTGATATGATACTAGAAGTGACTCGATCCAAAAGCTATAACTATTAGATAAGGATTCAACTATGTATATCAATAGTAAGTAGATAGATTATTAACATCCTAAAAGCTAAAAGAGATAAGTGGAGACCCAGTTATACTTATCATGTGAATGTCATGCATGATGGCATGTAAATTAGGTTTCTGATAGGAAAGCAAGATAGGATTAATGAATGAGAGTAACAAGTAAATGCTTGTAATGAGGTTTTGACATGAGATCTCCACGATAACAAAGCGTTTGATAGCATATCTACAGTCACTCAATTTAAAAGTTATAGTTGGTAAGTACATAGCACAATAGATGTATTGATGAAACTTGACATTAACACTCACAGTATCTTCTTGGTTGCAGAGCAAGGCTGATTCTTTTGAGTATGCTGACCAAGTGTTAGAGCGATGGTATCCAACAGTTGAAGAAGGGAACAACAAGGGGATTGTTGTGCTGGTTACTAGTCAAAAAGAAGGAGCAGTTACAGGCGGGCCCGCTTTTGTTGAGGCCATTGGGAATGAAGTTCTTGATGCTGTTGTTTCGGAGAACCTTCCTGGTAAGAGGGGCTGTTCTTCTTGTTTTCACATTTGCTTTGTTTGTGCGTCAGTGGAAAAATTCCTTTGGAAGTCTCAAAATTCAGAATTTTAAATGAATTAGGTGAATGTCTTGAGCCATTTTACCAACAATAATCTACCATGATTCTCCTTGTTTCTGCATGATGAGGAATATCACTTTGAAAGTCTTGAACATCAAAATTTTGGATCAATTTGGTTAATGTGCTCTCCGAAGATGCACAAACTTTTATGTTTTTAAAAAAAATACCAGAAGAAAGTATGCTCAATTGCTATTTGCAAGAATTTTTTCATTGCAGGACTGTTATAATTCATGACATGGATGATCAATTTGATTCCTTGTCTTAAATAGCAATGCATTTGAATGCTTAATCTTTTAAAAAGAATGTAATCTTAGTTCTTACCATTCTCCCTTCGAATCTTTTGATTAAATGTTCTTCCAAATAACTCCACACACACACACACATATATATGCATAGATTTTAAAGCTGCATGAAATCCAGAAGTAGCCTCTGCATTGTGGAGGTAAGGCTGCATACTTCATCCGTCTTTTAGACCTTACAATGACGAGCCTTTTGCACTTGATATGCCCTTTTATGGCTTTTGAAGCGTTAGAACTTAAAGTTAAATTTAAATCAAAACTGGGTATGTTGTATCAGATGATGAAATTACTTAAATATGTGCTTGCAGTATTGGCTACGGATGAGAAGTATAATGAAGCAGTGTATAGCACAGCCAAAAGGCTAGTTGCTGCTATTGATGGATTACCAGATCCCGGGGGACCGAAGTTTAAGGACAGCAAACGAGAATCTAACTTCAAAACAAAGGAAGAAACAGAAGGGAAACGTGGGCAATTCACTCTTGTTGTGGGTGGCTTGTTAGTTATTGCCTTTGTAGTTCCAATGGCACAATACTATGCATACGTCTCCAAAAAGTGATCATGCTTAACTGTTCATTGTAAAGGTTTCATGTAGAGCAAGTAATTGAGGAGTATTTGTTTATTGGATATGCATATTTTTGCAGCACAGGAGTTGTGTAACTTGTATACTACTCTTTCAATACAATTCTATATTCTACCTAAACATGAACACCTGAAGCCCTATCTTTTTATTATGCTTTTTTCTTCAACTTTTCTCATTATGCTTCCAACTATACCATCCATAAGATGTTGGGCATCCGAGGTTGCACATTGCCCCCTAACCAATTAACTAAATAGGTTCACATCAATGAAGAGTGACACTAGCTTAAAAAAGTATGGCAATTAGAAGCAAATTTAACTCGTTGAATTGGTGCAAGTCACAAGCAGAAAGCAACCAAGTTGTAGAGAAGAATCAAACACATTATCTACTAATGATCAGAATCATATATACTTTTTAGTGTTTTGAATAGTATTGTCATTATTTGAAAAATGTGTCAAGTTAATAAATGGAATGATGTGTGATTGGATGCTTAGAACTTAAGCTTCAGGAGGAAGGGCATCTTGTCTGCAAAAGGAGGGTCAGAATACTTTCCAGTGAGTATTTGTGTGGAAACATGCAGATTTGCAGCCTCAGTGTAGTGTATTCCATCCCAGCTTATGTAGTCATTGCTATCATCACATCCTTTTGCTGTCACTGAGCTACCATTTACAATCTTTGTTTGGCCACATCGGATCTGGTTATCATAGTTCAATGGTGGCCCTCCATTGCCACAGCAAGCCATCATAGGTTGCTCAAATCCTGAAACAAAGTTGCAAAACAAAGTCAATTTTCTAGCCTATTTGAAAGCCAAGAAAAAAAAATAGAAAACAATTTTTCATTGTTTTCTAAAAACAACCTGTTTCTCAATGAAAAAAAAAATGAAAACTGTTTTCAAAGTCTGTTGAAACAAACACGTTTGTTAGTGATTTCAACTTTCTGGATACAGAAAACTGTATGCAGATCACAAACCAACAGGGCCATAGCTTTCTTAAGAAATGAAATCTTAGCAAGGCTTTTGTTTACAAATTTTCTTGACGTTGTTCATACCATATTTGGAATAATTTAAGATGAGGTTCAATTTTATGGAGAACAAGTCCACATAAGTGACTTCTGCATCTGAAAACTGGCTCTGCAGTTTACTACACAGAGCATGAAGCTGTAAATTGAAAAGCTTCGCAACACGGTTATGTGAGTTTACACATCCAAGCTCATCTAGCTTAGATGGGTCCTTTCCAAATGTAGCTATGTTCTGAGTTAAGCATCCCAGTGGACCAGTGTTATGAATCCAAAATTTTCTGGCCCCTTGATCATACAATGTCTGCAAAAGGTTGAATGAACAAATTGTGAGTACTCATATTGTCATAATAAACATGAAGCCTGATAGAAAAAAGGAATCTAAGCTGCCTGACCTTAATTCCACTTTCAAATTCTAGCAAAATGGTGGGAATTGAAGCAGCAACTTGGTCCTCTGTTTTGGAATAGAAAGCTCCAGCGAGATCGTTCTGACCTATATCAAACATGTATAGACCCTGTTCGAAGTAGCTTTCTCGCGGGACATATTTTTCAAATTTCCTACCTACAAGATATTCGAAAAAGCAAATATCATTTGCCCATTTGACGAAGCTTATAAGATTCAAAAGTAACTCATTCCTCCAAACTTTGTTCTTGGTATGCAACCACTAGTTCATCTCTCCGATGCTCAAGTGTGTAGAAAATTTTAAAACTTGGAACACATGCTTGGTTAGCTGAATCTGAAGACAAATTTGAAGAACTTGAAAGACCACAATTTCACTCATATTTGGCCAATCGTGGTCCTTCATGATTCTCTTGTATGAAAAACACGCTAGGGAAGAAACTTAAGCATACCTTTAGCCAGCAATTGAAGAACCCTATCTTTGAATCTCAAAAACTGGGCAACCTGAATCCCAAATGAAAAAGGGCTCACAGATGTTGCAGTTGCTGGAAGTATGGTAGAACCTGCAGTCGCAAAATTACATCCATATCGGAAACTCGGCACACCAATGGAGTCCAAGTAGGAATTCAGAAATGGATGATCCATTGCATGCACTGCAACAACACTCACAAAATTAAAACCAAACTAATCAACCATAGATCATAACCCTTTATTAACAAAACAGTATGGAGTCATAATTCCATAACTGGAAGGCTTGTTCCATTACTGAGAATCAAGAAGAAACTCACTGAGAAAATCTATGATCAGACGACCATCACAGAACCTCCCAGATGGCTTGTGGAAGTATATCTGTCCATGTGGTGGCTCTAGGCTCTCACCAATCCCTGCTACAAGCCCGCCTGTGTCGGAATTTGAGTCTCCAAAATTGAACACTGCAGGAAAATTGAGATCGATAGCCTCTGCCATAAAGCAAAGCATGTAAATTAAGGGTAGAATGGTGAGAAAATGGCCGGGAGCCATAGGTGCTTTTGGTATGATAGATAAGAGAGCTACGTTGTGTGTGCGTGCGTGTGCGCGTGTTTGAGCTTCTAAATTGTATATAAGTAACTACCAAGCACTTCTACGGAACCTTTTGAAAAAAAGAGATGAGTTTGGTGGTAGGAGGTTGTCAGTGATGTGTAGTGTAAGTTTACTTAAAATATATGAGAAGACAGAGGGAAGAATTGATGGAAGAAAGGTAAATGCATAACCATGGGGTCCTTGCACTTTTATACAAAATGCCCATATTGCCCTTGATGATTCATTTTTATGACATTTTATATAAACCCGAGGGGAAAAAAATACAATGGAAAACTTGAAAGAATAATTACCCGGGGACTTTTTCGTCTGGCAAGAAGCTCAAGGGCATTTAGGGTATTCTAAGAAATTCAAGGTGCGACCCCCTCTCGAAGGGAAAGGTGGATGTTGCTTTTACATCAAGGCAAACAAGTTTGTTTGCACTGTTGGACATCATGAAAGGATCTAACATTTTCTGAAGTGCCTATTATGTCCCTGTACTTTATGTTGGTGAGTTGGTGATCAATAGCCCTCAAGGCTCACCTGGTATTATCAAATTCGCAAGAATAAATAATTTGGGAATCTTGGATGAGTTTTGATTGTGGAAGCTGATGGTGCATGCAAATTACAAGGCTTCCGGACTGATCATTTGAGTTTGATTAGACCTCAGCTTGAGATTGACTTAACTAAGTATTTCAAGAAATATGGGTCTTTTTCATTTATCAAACTTGAGCATGAAAGTCTAGTTTTTCAAATAAATAAATAAAATTCTATCTTTATCCTTTAGGGCGTTTAGAATATGTTTAATGTCATAATATAAAAGATCTTTAATTCAACATGCAAACTTCTTTTCAACAATATATTATTTGAAAGCATTAAGACTATAACTTAAAACATAACTCAATCCTTTTTGAATTAAATTCGGTTGATAAATTTTTAACCTAACTCTAGAAACAATCTATGTTAACTGAATCCAACTCAAATATAATTTAATCATATCTACAACTAGTAATTATTTTATAAGGTTATATATTATGTCAGAATTAAAACAAATGGCCTTACGTTTGTTAACTGACCTTCTACAAGAGCAGGGGTATATACTATGTAGTTGATCTGCAAACTTTGTTATGGACTAAACTGAAACGAGCTTTCTTATTTTATTTTTTCCTTTATTGTTTTTTATTTTTTATTTTTTTCGTTTCTTCCAAACCAATGAATTAATGTGTTTTCTTTAACGAGGCAAAGCTTTTATAAAGAGCTAAGCAGAAGACCGAGAAGCCTCACCGTAGCCTTTTCATCTTAGCTCATTTTCCACAAGGACAACAATCCTAAAGCTAAGAAGACGAGAAAATTAAGAACCGCCAAAATTATTTTGGAATTTTGTCCGTCTCCTCGGTTGACTTTGTATTTGCGGTAGAAACCTCGAGCGAGCGCAATTTTCGCCTTGAGATCCCCATTCTCTCTTTTTAGCTGAACAACGGAAAGGATAAGCAATTCATTAATCAATAAATGAAAAAAAAAAAAAAAAATATATATATATATATATATATATATATATATTAGATTGATTATTGCGACTACATTGTTTTAATGTAATTTCCATCTTGAGATTTTTGTTCTCTTTTTAACTGAACAACCACAAAATCAAGCGAGTCATAAGTAAATAAAAGAGAAAAAAAATTAAATTAATTGTTATAGTTGTACTTTTTATGCAAGCTCATAGGTAATATAACTAATTTGTCCATATATATATATATATAAGCCAGTACCTAGCTCTGGATGTTACTGAGATACACAAGTATTGTGTAACATAGTTATGATTAGGTACAATCTCAAAACATCCAGAGTTAGGTGTCTACCTGGAAAAAAAATAGGCTTTGAACCAATTTTCATACCAATCACAAGATTGTTATTGACAAATTTCTTATTTTAAGTTAAGCATATACAAATAAATAATAAATTAAAATTTATAATATTTAGAGGACAATTGTTTTCTACCTGCTTAACAGCGCAAGCGAGCTCTTTTACAGCTTGGTGCAATGAGGTAATTGTTTGAAATGTCATGTCAACGTAATCTGATTCCATGTCTCCAGCCAAATCTGGAATGGAGATTATTCCCTCCATTGTGAACAACTCCTCAAGTAGCTTAACGTCTTTGACGTCCATCTTCTCACTTAGCTATTACAAACCATGTGCCAAGACATCAATAAATCACTAAACATAGAAGTGAAGCATAATTTTGGAACGTAAGAAGTTTAATGGAACCTTATCCAATATTCTTTGGCATGATTCGTCTTTGGTTGTAGAGGGAAACACTTGCTTCTTGTCAACCTTGTCTCTATTGTGATTGACTCTTGGTGACGTTTTTATGTGCTTTGCTCTGTCATGTGACCGAGTCAATGATC
Organism: Tinospora cordifolia; assembly: GCA_030144865.1. NCBI lineage: Eukaryota > Viridiplantae > Streptophyta > Magnoliopsida > Ranunculales > Menispermaceae > Tinospora > Tinospora cordifolia. The sequence goes on along the minus strand of JAJIYU010000752.1, from coordinate 26,709 downwards.
AACCATTTTTAAGGTCGTAACGATGGAAACAGGAAGTTTTCCACTTGCCTAGTACCAAAGTGAAGTGTAGAAAGGCTCTCTGATGCATTTGAAGTGCTTGGCGAGCAGCAAAGCAGTAATGCAGTTTGGGAGTTCCCGCCCTGTGAAGAAAAGAGAATTAGAAGTTCAATAAATATGGAAAAGAGAATGCTATATGATATAATGGAGGAGGGGGAGCTTACAAGACTGTCTTGAAGAATCCGAGTAATCTTAGAATCACGATATGGAATGTGGTTTGCTTTGCCTGGACTACTGTCAGTGAGAGCATTGATGACATTCCCAAGAGCTGAAAGAGATTTATTTATGGTTTTTGCTTCTTCAAGAACTCTCCCTTCAGCTCCTGTTTTCTCTATCTTTTCAGATCCAGCCAAGTCCACAAGAATCAGCTTGCCAGTTTTTAATCTGTCAAATTTTTAGAGTTTGAGGTGCATTAACAGATCGGGAAATTGATTCCAGATATTACAATTCCCACCTAGACTCTCTTGCTGTTTGTTGTTGGACTGTGAAGATATAGACACAGTGACTTCTGCTACTAGCCATATTCATTTCTATTCCCAGGTTAAAGTTTGATGAGAAGCATGAATGCAATTACAAAGGATTAATAACCAAGAACTTCGTAACTCAAAAGATGGTCGAACATGCAGATGGCGTTTTCCCTGCCAACAAGGATACGAGTCTCTCCAACTGTCCTATTAGCAATTCCATTCTGCATTTTTAGGGTCTAAATTAAGAATCTGATACCATATGTGCTAAAGGAAATGAAATCTGTACTTAAGCATTTGTCTTACGGATAGATGTATTAAAGCTTCTGCAGGCTCCAAAATAGAGATCTGAAGAACCAGAGAAACAAGAAGTTCTTACAAATCAGTACACGTAGTCATACAACGTCAGAAAATGGCTCCAGGCTTTTCATATATCAGCCAAATAAATATATTCCTAACATTCAATCAAAACAGATATAATCTAATATGATTTGTATGTTGATGCTTTTATAATTGACAATATGCATGGGCAAGGAATGAAAATTCAACTTCACCTCAATTCAACCTTTGAAAATTAGAATTAATTCAAAAAGGTCAAGAAATTAGAAACAATTTTTGTAAAAAATTGCCAACTTAGAAAAAAAAAACTATGTAAATGTTAAAATATGCACAATTTCTATTAAAAATAATAAAAATAAATATAAATAAATACATTTTACATATAAAAGTATACATATACTGGTTTCTAAAACGTATTGTAACATTAATAATGTTTAATGCATATTACGCATGTTAACTTAAAATTGTCATAAAAAAAAGAAAGAAAGAAAAACTTGTTGTCAAACCCTAATGGTTTTGCAAACATAAACCCTAGATCGATTGACCATTGGCATGCTAGTCGCTACAAGCGCAAGTGTATTCGATCTTCTATATTGATTACAATAGACAACTCTTGTTTCTTGTTCTTCTCTCAATGCTTGTCCTCGTTGGCTCTCAATTTATTTTTTTCCTCTCTTTCTTCTCTCTATTGTTTCTTCTTTCTATTGGATAGCCACTCGTCAGTTGCACATATTTCGCTTTTAATCTTCTTCATTTATAAAGTGAGATTTTTTTTTTTTTTTACAATCTCTATAACTATACAGAAGAATTTCTACCTACCACTTAGAAATTTTGCAATTTTATAATTGTCGGTGAATTTTGCTTCAATTGTCCAAGTTACCTAATTAATTTGACTAATTTCATCAAAATTCGGCTAATTTTCATACGATGCGCATGAGAAGTGGCAAATCATACTAGTTTCACTAATACCATAGTGTTAATGCTTAAAATATGAAAAGACAGCCTCCTCAACTATTAGGAATAAATGAGGAGGATCTCAAGAATATAAAAGACTGCAAAACACATATGGAGAAGATAGTCTAACATAGCAATGCAGCAGAGTAAAATGTGCCCGAAAGATTAGCCTACCTCAGTTACTCCAGATAAAAATATGCCCTGAGCCTTACTCTCTTTTATTTGTAAGTTGTCTTTTGATAAATCTAGGAGGTCTCTAAGAAGCGACAAAAAGAAATAAAAAATAATTGATTAAAAGAATTCCATTGGGTATATGAAAAGGGAAAAAAAATGAAGAATTTGTTCAAAAGCTGGGAAAAGCAAGGGAATCGTCAGAAATAAAGTCCATGCTGAAGATACAAACCTAACTTTTTCCATATAAATCTCCACCTAAAAGAACCACAATGAAAGTGTCATAAGAACCACACCCTGATAGACTGCAAGAAAGTGGAAATCAATGTTTCAATACCATTGACAGCTTGATCGCACATTTGATTGATTGATCAGCCGATTTAAGGCACTCAAAAAGCCCTTCTACAACTTGAGGAAGAAGTCCTTTTTTCTCATCTTCACTTTCCAGGATACTTGGTCCCTGGATACATTATGGTTATACTCCAAGATGTCAGTCAGATCACATCTGATAAATTGCACTGTTTGATAAATTTTACAGTAGCATTGATCACTTCACCTCCATGCTATATGTCTTTCCTGCTCCCGTCTGATCCAAATGCATAATTCAGAAGTAACAGTCACTAGCAGCAAGTGTTTCTCTCAACGAGCAACAATATAATTAATAATAAAAAAAATCTACGTGCTAGTGATGCAATAATGACCAACAATTCTACGGGTCATGGCTATGGGTCAATGACCAACTTTAAACCATAGCCAAAAAAAGAAAGAGAATAAAAGACCAATACAAATAATATCTTGTGCCGGTTGGGTGAGCAAATTTCTAAAATGCATGTCATGGCTTATTGTCATTAACATGAGGCAGGATCTCACAAGCAAATGTCAAATAAATATTAGAGGTTCAATAACGTTTACCACAGAGATGCAAACTTTTAGCATACAGCTCCAAGTTACAACTTACAATTTAATACATAATGATAAAATACGGAAGTGAGTTAGATGAGTAATACATAGATAAACAAGGACACATAGACCAGAGTTACATATGTACAGTCTCCTTTTTCTAGAAAAAAAAAATGTCGTTAATGTTCTTTTCATGGCCAATTCCACCTGTGTAGAAAACCAGATATAAATTGATAAAAGAATACTTTAAATACTAGGAAGAACAGAATTGTCACAACTGGTACAATGTCTATATCATTAATAATAATGGCATCTGCATGTTCTATCTTCATCTCAAAAAATTTTAACTAGTACCATTTAAATGCTTCAATTAAATCCTTCACTTTGAGAGTTTATGTTTCTGATCTGATTATCATAATCAATGCCGTGAAGAGCTTTTTCCGCAAATGCTCCAACATGTATAAATTTGAGATTTGGTCGGACATGACGATAGAAAGATCAAAAATAAGTTTCTGGAAAGTGAGGGAAGAGGGCATGTGTATGGTTTGTTATCATAACCTAAGATAATGTAAAAACCACAATAAATCAATAAAAGTATTTCAAAAAAAAAAACTAAATAAATGAGGAGATGAAAGAAAGTCAGAAATGAACACTTCACATCAAGGCTTTATAAACCATATTTTACCTGTCCATATGTAATGATTGTTCCATTTATTGCATTAAAAACATCTGTTTTAGAAGATGAAATTTAAACTTCAAATTAGAAAATAAACAAATAAATAAAACTTAAATAATCAAATGAAGAATTTACTGATCGATAAATAAGGAATCTAGAATGCTTGGAGTCTATAAATCTAAGATAACTACTTATGGCTAATACCTTGAACAATAGGCAGACCAAGAAATTCATACACATCAGATTGCAAAGACTGTTCATAAAACACTCTATCGAAGGAGAATCTGACGTCCTCTTTCCCATCCTACAAAGTAAGAATGTAATTATACAACAAACCATTTGTGTAAATGATGAAATTAAATGAGCAAAAGATTCAGGTGGAACCTTAAAAATAAAGGACTCAGAATCCAGACTTTCAATGCAGCTACTATCACCAACATCTGTTCTCTCTTTCGAATTTAAAGGTCTGAAGCGAGCACATACTGTTATATTTGACATGTCTCAAATAGTACTTCCTTTATATTTGAAGAAACCTGCTGTCAATTTCTAGGGGAGGTCACAGCTTGCAATTCTCATATTTCAATGCAAATCGCTAAATTCTAACTATAAAACAACAGCAACAGTCTTATTAAATAATAAAAATAACTAGAACAACATTTTGATATAATCTAAACAGATCAATAGAAAAAAAGGAAAAAAATAAAAGCCCATTTGTAAATGTTTGATTCATAACTTCAAACTTTGATTTCAGTGTGTAACCAACTTCACACTCGAGATATGTAGATATATTTGCTTCATCACTTTTTATGTTTTGATAAACCAAGAACAAATGAAAACTATGTGAAAATATGAGATTAACAGAGTTATTGAAACACCAAGCAGTGTTATGCATATCATCCTCCATGATCAAAATAAAATGCAGAAGAAATCCAAAGCAAAAGATATGAGGCAGGTTTTCAAACTCTAGATGCTTGTTAAATACAGAAACAAAAGGGATTCTCAGTGTTGACTTCAGCAGAATTTAAAAACAAGCCTTCAATCTATTAGAGAAAGAGAATAATGTCATGAGGCTCCTCTGATCAAAACCAAGCTGTCTGCTCCTGTTAGTTGTTAACTGAGAAAATCACTCCGTATTCAGTCCTGAAAAGGTATATTCCTATTGATAATAATTCTCAACCTTTTTATTCAGCTTCTATATGCACTTCAGCACACCAGCAACACATATGTCAGGTTGCTATACTAACAAGTTCCTCTATGTCGTTTGTTATGATTTTACTAGTTGAGATGATGAGAGGTTTTCATGTAATCCAACGCCTGTTAATTCTCTTCTTTCTCCATAAAATAAAATTCTCACCTCTGCCTCACATTTGAGCACAGCATTTTACTGTTAACACACTGTAGTTTTCCTACGGTAACGCTAAAAAGTTGCTTCATGTGGTTTGTTATGATTTTACTATTTGAGATGATGACAAGTGTCCATCTAATCCAATGCTTGTTTCTCATTTGAGCAGACCTGTGTAGTTTTGATACAGTCAATCAAACATAACCGAGGTCCCCATGAAGAAAAAATCGTTCCTCATCTCTATAGCTCTAATCACAATCCATGTAAATTTCAAATTCCAGAACATTTGAGACTCATAGACTTCTGCTCAAAGATTCTAAGAACCAGTCAGAAAGTTCATGTAGTTTAGCAATTTGAATTAATAGAAACACTACACGATTCATGAGCTTCATATGATAGATAGCAATGCCTGAGATTCTAACAAAGGCAAACAGCAAGAATAAGCTAAAATGATATTTGAGATTCGAACAAAAGCAAATTGCCAGAAAAAGCTGATCGGTTCTTGAGGTTGGAAGAAAAGCAGATAGCAAGAACAAGCTGAAACTATATCTGAGATTTTAACAAAAATCGATGGCAACAACAAGCTGAAATGATAACTCAGATTCAGACAAAAGCAAATAGCAAGACCAAGCTGAAACGATGATTGAGTTTCGTACAAAAGCTGATAGCAAGAACAAGCTGAAATGATAACTTAGATTCTAACAAAAGTTAATAGCAAGAGCAAGCTGAAAAGATACTCGAGATTCGAACAAAAGCAGATAGCAAGAAAAGCTAAAACGTTATCTGAGATTCTAACAAAAGCAAATAGCAAGAACAAGCGGAAAGGAAATTCTGACAGAAGTATTTGCAAGAGCAAGCTGAAACAGTATCACAGATTCTCATGAAAGCAAATAGAAAGAACAACTTCAACAAAAAGAAATTGCAAGAACAAGCTTAAGCAATGCCTGAGAGACTCGAACAGGATTTGCGAAAGTTGAATGAAAAGCGTGTGTAATTTTGAAGTCGCAGCGAGAAAGAGCTACAAGGTGAGCTTTATATAGGTTAGCACTTCCCAGTACGAGATCTCACTAGACGGGAATTTCACGTGGCAAGAATTCAACACAGGTACAGAAAGGTTATATAGCTGCAGGAGACACAGGATCTTTTCCATGCCACAAAATTATTTCATTTCATATTCTCTCGTCGAGGCGGGGGATGTTCACCAATTCGATTAATTGGACCCAATCGGTCGGCCGACTTGAGTTGATTTGGGTTGGATTTTTTAAAATGCTCCGTCCGAACGGTTTGATCTCATCAGAACCGAACCGAACCGAACCGGAAGAAACCATATTTTGCGCAAACGCTGTTATCCTGGCTTTTCCATTCCCATTCCCTCTTTAGCAAATCGCAACACAGTCGGAAAAAATCCCAAATCTGAATCGCAGCTAGCAAAGTCGGAGAGGCAAATCACTGTCGCAGGCTCGCAGTGAGCAAATCGCAAAGTCGCAAAGGTAAATCTTCTGGCAACTGGTAAGCTCCCAGCCTTCCACGACGGCACAACTCTTGGTCCTGTCGGTTCTTCCCGTCGCTGCTTCTTCTTCCCTGCTTATTCTGTTCTTCCCGTCAGATCTTCCGACTTCCGGTGGTTGCTTCTTCTGTTCTTCCCATCGTGATTTTGCTACTCTTGCTTCTTTCCCTGTCTTCTTGCAGCAGCGAGAAAAGCTTCTTCTTTCTTCTTCTTTCCCTGTCTCACACTCTCAATCGACAGCAACTCCAGCTTCTTCTTTCGCTGTTGTGGGTTTGTTACTGGTTCTTTTTCTTCTTCTTCCGGCAGCCACTCCCTGTCTCGCATTCTCGCCCAAAATTTACCCTCTCGAATCTTGATCCGCAACCAGCCTCCGCTGCTTCTTCTTTCTTCTTCTTTTTCTTCTTTTCCCAGTTGCAGTTGGCTGCTGCTGCTGCTGCTGCTACTGTGTTATTGAATGCTTCTTCTTCATTTCTTGTTCTGTTACTTTGTCGTTCTTGATTTGAATAGTGCGATATTGTTTATGTCGTTATTAACTGCAGTTGGCCTCTTCTGTTTGTCATTTCTTCTTCTATCGTTCTTCTGCAGTTCGCCATTTGCTCACTCACCAGAGCTGGACGAAAGTTATTTTCCTGAAAAAAGACGCGGAAATGGTTCGACTTTTCTCTTTGATTCTTTTTAATTTCTTTCTTTTTGGAATTTTTGGATGCATATTTTGATTTCTCATCGTGTAATTAGTTTTTTTTTTTAAATTTATATTCCTGATTCTTGCTCGATTTTGCCTTCTCTAATGGATATCGAATGTGTAGATAATAGGGTTTCTGAGATTGGCTAGGGTTTTGTTTAGATGGTGATGAATATCTACAGATTTGTGTGCGGTGATGGAGGATTCCACGAGCCTCTTTCGTACTTGTTGCAGGCTTTCGTGATCCGTTGCTTAGGGTGCGTCGGTATAGAGATATTTTTGGTTACATTGGTGCGGTGGGGCCGTTAAATAATTTAAGCTTAAAAAAGGTAGAGATTGAGATTAAAATGCCTGGTTAGTATCGTTTGTGAAGTTTGCGAGATCTTTTACATTCGGATGGTCACTCAGGTTAGTGTTAGTTTCGGAGTGTTTGATAAGTGGAAAAACTTACTTGGCAATCCTGTAGAGGAATAATGACTAGTCGCTTGCTTCTATCATTGTGTCAATATCATTTTATGAAGTTGCCAGATCATGCAGGAATTATGTAAGAGTTTCATGACAGCCTTCTCACAGTTATAAAGCTGCAAATGGAAATCTGAAAGGTTGTTGTTTGGAAGGCAATTGGTCTTGCTTTATGCTGGATTCTGTGGATGATTTAAGAGTTTCCTTTGAAGATAAACAATTAAAAACCTGGATGCATGAAAGATATAGTGCTCTTGCCTCTGTAGGGTTTTAGGGAAAGGTCAGACCACATAGTGGTCTATTGTATGTAGCCTTACCTTGCTTTGTTAGAGGCTATTTCCACAACTCTAACTCGTGATGACATTGTCATGCAACAACTCTTTGTTGCACTAAAAGCTTTTCTACCATCAAATTTAGGTAAGGCTGAGCTAAACCTAAGTCTCTTAAACTACAACATATAAATATGCACATGGTACGCTCTACTATATTATTACGTAAACTGTGATGCAAATTCAAGGTTTTACGCATTTAATTAATTCATGCTCTTTATGTTCCAAATTTTAATTTTTCATCCCACCTAATTGTATTTTCTATTTTATCTTTATCATTTAACTTAGTTTTCTTCCCTTCCCTCATTCTCATTTTCAAATAAAATAAGAATTTTATCCTTCTCCAATCAAAAGATTTTCATACCCTTTTCTAAAACATTTACCATAAATCATCATAAAAATATTTTCTACTATTGATTTATTATGTTATTAATTTAAATTATCTAACAAAATAAAATACATACCTTAAAAATGTAATTCACCTGCCCATATCTAGTGATTGTCTATATCTGTGTTATATGCTAATATGCATTTGCAAATGTCTTGTCAGTCATTAAGCCCTTACTGTTACCATTCTCTCAATATTAACCTTATTATGTCATTTTATTTTTGTTAATGTTTTTAATGTTGTATAAATTATATCATAATTTAACCATTCAAATAGTATTAACCTTTCTATGTCTCCTATTTCTTAATTAATAATACTTGTCACCAATCTTGTGATTCTTTCTATTTCTATTTTACTTTCTCATCATATGTTCTTTGGCTTGTTTTATCCCCTTTGTATCTTCAAATTGGAAAGAGCTTAAAGATATCTTACCCTTCCTTAGTCATCAATAGAAATTTAGATCTTTTCTGGAAAAAAAAAAGGAAAAAAAAAACTCCTGTCATTGCTATAAAGATATTTGCGCCTATTTAATTTTAATCTATTTGATTGATTTAGCAGTTAACTAAAATATAAATTGTAATGTGGTAAGGAACACTAACAGTAACAGATGTAGGACATGCTCCTAATTGTTAATAAATGTGATGTGCATGTCATCAACTAGAATGCGTATATGTGCATGCATAAAGTGTGTGAATTTTATAGTTAATCAGTGTGATACCAATTTGCATTCTCTAATTCCTTCATTGAGTTATTTCAGATGAACGCTTTAGTTTGATTCTTTTTGAGACTTATGACTCTGGACATTGAATTCTTTTTCTTCGCTCTTTTTTTTGCCTAATATTTGGTTTACTTTTGTAACCCCTCTACGTCTTATTTTTAAACAAGGGTAAAGCTTATGAAAAAAGTGATCTGTCTTGTCTTTTACTATACTTTAGCTGGTTATCATGATAATTGGATCCATGACCTCAAAGCCAACAACTAATTTCTTTATGCTATTATGAAATTATTCACAAGGACTAAGGAATTATTTGTTTTTTGTATTGTTGTCTTTTTTATGTAGTTATCTTGTTATCCAAGGAAAATGTTCTTTCAATTTTCATGTTTCTATTTGGTTTTTGGCTTCTGTTTTTTTTTTAACCAATGCTCTTCTCTTTTTACATGTAAATTTCAGTTTGTGTTTGTTGATCCGTCTTTATATATATATATATATATATATATATATATATATATATTCTGAAACTCTGTAATGCACTGTTACTTAAACTGGGGTTCTGGGAAAATCTCATGCTCTCTTTTCTTTCAGGATGGTCCTGATTCAGACGATAACAAACAAAGCACTGCCGATATGACAGTCTTTGTAAGATTCTTGAACATCTTTTCTTTACCATGGCTTGGTCTATTTATTTTGAAGGCGTAGTATTTAGATATTCTAGTTATGAATGTATACCTATCTGGCTGAAAAGTTGGTTTGCTGATGACTTTCTAGAATTGTGGGTACCGATGTGTGAGAAGAAATGGATCATCTAATCTTTTGCATGTTAGGTCATCAAAACTATTTGTAAATTAATAAACTGTGAAAATCTTGAATTGGAAAAGCTAACTGGAACATGTGGATCAGCAAGATCATAACCTGACTTGTTTAAATTCTTATAAGTTATCGATCAGCATGGTTTAGGCTCTTTGATTATGTTTGTTTCCTATGTTATCTGAGTTCTGTTGCTACAATTACAGTATGTTATTTATCTGCCACATTGTCTGTAAACTTCTTGGATAATTTGATGAATACATTAGTATCTTTTGTTCTAAAATAGTGAAACAGATGAACTCAAAACATTAATCATGGGAAATAAGAACACGAAGTATTGTTCTTGTTCTGTGTACATCATTGTCAAATTTGTTCCTTGGCCATGCAACTAGCTGGCATTCTGGGGAGTAAAATCTTTTATTATGTGCTTGCTTATACAAAAGTTTCTATTCTAATTTTGATTCCTATTATTTTCCAGGTGCAAAATCTCCTTCAGCAAATGGTTGGTATTTTTATATTCCATTTTGCAAACTTAAACATATACTAAAATATTTTATGTCCACTGACAAAAGTAATTTTGTTTACAGCAATCTAGGTTCCAGCAAATGTCTGAATCTATTGTATCAAAGAATATCCTTTTTCACTTGTTACTTTCTACTTCCAACTTAGCATACCAAAGCTGCACCTTATGTTGTCACTCTTCTTACTTTATGTTGGAGATGATACTGTCATTCCCATGCTGTATGCACTATGGCACTGATAGTGCCATGGACTCACCATTAAATGAAACTCCTAACCCCTGCCTTACAGCCCCTTCTCAGGATGGAGGACAAAGAATAATTCTTAGAAAACAAACAAGGTAGATGACTCCCATTTATACCCCTGCCATGCGTTTTGCTATGAAAAACTATTATTAGTAGGTTTAATTGATAATTGCCCCTTTCCTTGTTAGTAGGTTCAACTGTTGGTATTTGGTTTTTTAATTTAAAAGAATTGCTGAATCAGCATCAAGTTATGCATTTTCTAGGACTAGTACAAAAAACGACAAAGTACCTTGTTGTCTTTAACTTCAATGCACTTGATGAGATGGGGAATCGGATAGATGATTTGGAAAAGAGCATCAATGACCTCAAAGCTGAGGTGGGTGCTGAGGGCTCTCCTTCACCATTGCCCTCCAAGTCAAAGCCTGAAGATTCCAAACCTGGAGATGCTTCTGCATAAAATGGGCATAGTAGAAGTTGAAGTGGAGTTGCAGTGTGGGCTTTGGTTATTCTTAGTGTCGAGCCAGTTGAAGAACGTCAAAATTTTTACTTTAATTTTTCTTACTGCATTTATCTGTTAAATTTGTGTGAATTTTCACCTCTTTTCTGACTGCTTTCTTGCTTTGGCTTGGGGGGAAGAGATATGGAAAATCAGAACCATGTGCTTTATTAATCATACTTGAAGACATTGATTCATACGCAGGGTCTGTTAAGGATTCTTGTTCGCCCATATTAAGATTTTAATTTTAATTTTTAATTTTTTTTTAATTTTTATGATTTTGAGTTCTCCCTGCAACTATCGTTTATGCTCCATTTTTCTTTCATTTGGAAATAAGATATATGAATCATCAGCAAGAAAAAGTGAAACAAAATTAAATAGGTTAACAATTGGGGTTCTTCATGAACAACAAAATTGGATTTAACTAGGCATTCGAGTTCGTTGTGGGTGGGATTTGCTCTGGCAAATTACTTTCAAAAAGAAACAGAAATACATTTTTTGTATTAACTTGGAGCTTTCCTTTGTGTGAGACAAATCTTCCTAGAGGTGGGCACTGTAAATGTTTGGGCTAACTCCATTTTAAGGTCATCTCTAACCTAAGGCCAAAATGGCACTCGAGATGGCCAAAATGGTGCTAGGGACGGCGAAAATGGTACTTGGTTATTCCAATTCAACGCTATCATCAGTGTTAAAGATGGCGTTGGCTTTTTTAATTTTTTTTTCAGTTTTTTTTAATTTTTTTTTTTTTTAAGTTTCTGTTTGTTTTGTATTTTCAGTTAAAAGTTTAAGTTAAATTTATAGGTTTTTTTAGTTAAAAATTTAGTTATTTAAAATTTTTTAGTTTTTTTTATTTATTTTTAACTTATTTTATATTGATTATTTTTTACTATTTGATACTTATTTTTGTTTTTTATTTTTTAAATAAACATGTTTTAATGTATTTTTTTTTAAATTTGATATCGTTCTCGTATTTTGTATATATTTAAAATTTTAATACTATAAAATTGACATTAAATATACTATAAAATTTTAATAATATAGTAACTTAGATAATTAAGTGTACTTTTTTTATAATTAATGAAATATTTTGGCTACTTTTATGTATATTTTTAATTTTTTGGAATGCATTATTTTTTAAGTTAGATTAAAATTTAAATTTTATATAATAATTAATTATTAATGATTAACTAAATAATTTTAATTAATTATTATATAATTAAATAATTATTTAAATTTTGTAACATGTTATTTATTATTTATTTATTAATTAATAATTAAATATAATATTGAATAAATATGTGAAATAAAATTTAAGTATAAAAATATAATTTAAAATTAATAAAAAAATTAAAAATGAGGTAAAAAAGAATGTTTCAAAAATATTTTTTTTTTGTGTAAAAAATAGAATAATGAGTCAGAGAAAAAGTCATTGTTACGTGATGAAATAACTTCAAACGGAAGTAAAGGCTGAAGTTATGGTTAGAAATGCCCTAACAATAGCAGATAAGTGAGAACATATCTAGTCCCTTATTTTCTTAAATTTCATCTCATGCGTCATAAATCATGAACATAATTTTTAATACATACATTTAGGTGATTATAGTATTTGCCCTTTTTAAAAAAAGTTGGAAAATAATATCTAAGAAAATAAGGGACTAGCAATTGACCATTTATTTTAGAATTTGAATCACTTCCAAGTCAGAAATTCATTTCAGAATTTGTGTAGCAGTTACTCAACAGACAAATTGATCTTAAACTCAAAAAATGATACTAAACATTAGGCTAATTGAATGGCTATCCTATGTTATTGTGGTTGGAGCAAATCACTTCTTTGCAAGTGTGAATGAATAAACAAGAAAAGAAGAACAATTTTATGTGTTAAAGAGGGCAATCGGTTCCCCAAGAAACTTATGGATCAATTGTTCTACTACCACTTAATTTGGCAGGACAGCATCTTCAATGCTGCCTTCTTGCTTCAGGAGTTGTTCACCTTATCTTCATTGGCCTTTAGTGACTCTATGTCAGTAATAACCTAGTTCTGCAAGATCAAATGAACCAGACAGATAGTGAGCAAATCAACCACAATGCACCCTAAAAAGAATCAAACAAAAATATCACCCGCGAAGAGAAAAAGAGAATTACCAAAGGAATCTTCATTCGCAAAACCTAATTAGCATCAAATCGTCAAGTCAGTATATGAATGTCACTGGTCCACTGCTTCTCATCTTACTTACACAGGTTATACAATCCCTGAGTGATAATATGCCACTGTTTCTACATGAATTCCAGGACGCTGTGTGGTAGTACTAAACCAGGAAGATCTCAGACATGATGGCAGCACCAATTAGCCCAACAAGGCACAACAAAGAAAAAACATCTGCCATTCCTATGGAAGAATTGGAAAGGAAGTATATCTTGTGAGTCCTACTGTCGCCGCGAAAGCCTCTAACAATCATTGCCTGCAAAAGCCACAATAGAATTAACATCCCATGCATAAAATTATCAAAACTATAAATGAGTAACGAAAGTGTACCAAAATGAACAAAAATAATGGCCAAAGTGTTACCTGAGAAATCTGCTCAGCGTGGTTGAATATATTTTTAAAGATCCTTCGAATATAAATAAAGAAAACTGCAAACAACAATGGAACAGAGAGTTGTGAAGGGAAAAATGCATAAGAGAAGGGATCGAAAAGTTGAAAACAAACTTGCATTCATAGAAGCTTGGACTTCAAACTGGACTCCTCCAATTTATAAGACAGAAACTATCAGTTACTTTCAATGTTGGGCAAGAAAAAGGTATCTACTTACTATCAATAGTTTCCATTGCTGTTAGCTGCTGCCAATTTATTCTTCGAGCCACAATTCCCAATGCCGTGTTACGAACCTGCCAACGGATTAAAGGAGATTAACAAGATAGCATAAAGAGCTGTGCTTGCTAGAAGAAACAGTGGTTCATTGATTGGCAAAGCAAAATTAAACCCATTATTGAAAAAAGCATTTTGTATCTCACCTCATCAAAAACTAGATTAATGAACCTTAAAGAAAGTAACAATGTGAGGGTTATTTCAGCAACTGGAACACCAATAGGAGTCAGTGGGAGCATAAACCATCGTAGAGCAGATGCAAGCTGCTCAGGGGTTGTGGTTGTCAAACAAAGGCTTGCACTTTGGAAGATCTTCAAAAGGAAATTAAAGAATTAGAAGATCTGTCTCTCTCAAGCAAGCAATATCAAACATAAGTGCAGAACCAAGGATGAAAATGCAAGACTTCATGAGCAATGCAACAATAAGGTAGCATACTGTGAAGGTTAAACAAGCAGATGTACTGGCAACTGACAATCCTTTCCTTGTAAGCTGCAAGGGACCTAGCTTTGTCACTAAATACGAATAGCCACTCAAAGATGAAGGTAAATTAGGTAGGCCCATCATTGCCGGTGGTGGGGTTCTTAACTGCACGCTTGGAGGCACACCATCTGAACCAAATCCCAACATTACAAATAGAACACCAGATAGCAAGCCAACTCTTCCAAGTTGATCCTACAAGAAATATTGGGAAGTGGTCAATAAGATCAAAGAACCTGTTCAGACTTACTAGATTATCTAAAATAGAAATATTTCCAGTAAGCATGAATTTATTATGTAGGAAATTATACAAAATGGAGATAATTCTGTACAAAACAAGATAACGAGATGGATATGGCAATACCATCCAAACTTGCTTTGGGAGAATCCATATAGACATAAGAGCCAAGTAGATCACTAGTCCAAAGCGCATGACAATGTGAGATCTGGCAGGTAGAACAACAAGTGCCAGAAGCCATACCTGCAAATTTGATAAAACAGATAAATAAATAAAGATTAAAAAAAAAGGAACCACATAGCATGCTCGAAAATATGTTCATTAATATTCATTAGATATAGGAAGAGGGAACGTAAATCACAATCAAGTTCCTAGATAAGATGGAGGATTTACACATTCGAATTGTAATTACAAAATAAAATAAATAAAAATAGATACCAACAACAAAACAATGAGACTTAAGGAGTGGGTATGGTTGGTAAAGAGGTGACTTTGAGATATTAAGGTTCTAGGTTTAACTCTTTTTGATGCCTCACCCTTTTACAGGTCAAGGTGGAAAGACGAACCTGGGCAAGAAGTCTTTATAAGGCAAAGCAGGGCCTAGGGGGATCTAGACTGGTTTAAAGCGGACCATAAAAAATGACTTAGAGGTCTCTAAAGAATATCTATTTATTCATATAAATACATGTGTGTGTAAAATAGATAGCATATTAAAATGAGTAATATGTTCTATAATTTTTATTAATTTAAGACTTAAAATAAAAATTTTCAAGTCTTCAAAAAAAATTTACAAATAAACCCCTGTGACGCCTTGGTCACCACCAAGGCGCTGGAGAGGTTGGGAGTAGGGATCACCTGTGCGAGGCCTTGACCTCCCAAGGGCTTGTTATACATCTACCTAGTAATACATATAGCCCAAATCTTCCAAACATCAAAATAGTTGATAATATCAATTGTTTCACCTTTTCTTAATTCCTCTCTACACAAGGTCTTACATGGCCTAACACTATGAGGAGGCAAAGCTACTAATAAGAATAGAAATATTTATGTGAGACTATTATGTACAACGCCCACCACAATAATTATGACAATTGACTATGAATCGAGCACCTAATTTCAAAGTTAGCTAGAATCTAATGTCAATATGAAAAACCTATCAAATCCACTGAAGAACACATCAAAACTACCCACAACCACAAGCATGAATCATACAAATTAAACCAAGCCAAGAAAAGAGAGAAAAACAACTGAAAATTACCAATTTGATTCTAGGGTCGACGGAATGCAAAAAAGTGGCGGGAGAAGACACGTACTGGCAGATGGGACTGGAGGTAGCACCAGAGATCAATCTCAAAATCCTCTCTGCAACAACTCCTCTAGGAACCCACTTGACCCATTTACCCAAATCACTTGAATCGTTGCTCGAGCATCTAATTTCAACGGTCCTCTTGCCCTTCAATGGCTCAGTGATTATCTTCCTTGGAAGCAGAGTTCTGGGCTTCAATGGGTGAATTTGATGCCTCAGTTTCAGTGAATTGAGGGGCATACGAGTTGGGTGTGAACGACATGGACTGAGGAAATAGAAGGGTGTTGTTGAAACACCTATGGATTTCATGACTTAGCTTGGGGAATTAAAAAAGATTAGATTGGAGAGTTTTTATTACCAGGAGGCCAGGTGAGCTGAAAGTTTGTAATATTTCCTTTTCCTTTTTTTCTTTTTTTTTTTTTTCTGTGGAGAAGGAAAAAAATTCTACAAAATAAAGTAACATTTGATTTTAATCTAACTGCAATAAGTATTTTAACATTATTTTTAAAAAAATATTGAAAAGCCTAAAATTAAAAAAAATATATTTAAATATTGTAATAAGTTCAATATATAGTGTAACTTGTCCTGTAACTAGTTTTGAAAAATGGTTTGTTATACTTTATAGAGACAACTACACATTAACAAGAGTTAAGAATTATGTTCAAAAATATAGTCTACTTGATATGATTATTATTTTTTCCTCTTCTTGAGAGATGTGATATTTACTAACTATTATCTAGTCAAATTTATTTCTTAAAAGCCCTAAGATAGTTTTTTTTTTTTTGGATTTTTCATTGAATATTTGTAGAGGTAAAAATTTGTGACACTACATGATAACCTGACCAAAACATGACACGAAGTTAAAGAATTTTGGTTTGAGTTTGGTATAAAAGGGTTTTAATCTAAATGAGTTGAACATGATTAAATATGATAAAATTTGAGTCATAAACAGGTTAATCTAATAAACTCGAAATGATCTGTTTAATACGATTAAAATTAAGTTATAAATAAGTTAATGTAAGGTTAATCTATTAAGTAATATACTAAGAAAATTTTTATTTTTAAAAAATATTTTTAATTTAAATTGTAATAAATTAGTTATATATTTTATATTTAATTAATAATATTTAAAAAATAATTTTAAAATTAGGCATATATTATTTGAGATTTTCTTTTTTTAAGAAAAATGATTATACTATAAATTAGAAAAAAAAATATTACACCTCTTAAAAAAAACTGTCTTTAACAAAGAATATTACACTCAAATAAAATATATGAAAATAAGTTGATTTTTCAAATCTTTTAAAAAAAATCTCAAAAAAATACTAAACTTATATTTTTTAACATTATTTTTTATTTTTTCAACTTGCCTTAAAAAATAATTATATCTCTTTTTGTGTTAGACTAAAATATTTTATTATTTCTCATAAAAGCACAAAGTCTTATTTTTTTTAACATTATTTTAATTTCTTTAACAAAAAAAATACTACACCCTAATAAATATATAAAAATAACTTGGTATCTCAAATGTTAAAAAAAAATCTCACAAAAAAGCAATAAATGTAACTTTTTAGCATTACGTTTTTGTTGCTTCGACTACCTTAAAAATACTATATCTTTTTTTGAAAAATCTTAGTCTAAAATAGGATATTATTTAACAAAAAAACACTGAGCTTAATGTTTTTAACATTATTTTTTATTTTAATAAACAAAAATACTACATCTAAATAAAAATATAAAAAAAAACAGCTTAATCTTTCAAATTTATAAAAAGAGATCTAAAAAACATTAAGTCTTTTTTTAAAAATATTTCTTTTTATTTCTTCAACTTGCCTTAAGAAAATATTATATGCCTTAAAAAAATATTAAATCTCTTTTTATCTTAGTATAAAATGCTACATTATTTATCAGAAAAATACTAAGCTTAAATTTTTTAACATTATTTTTATTTATTCGACAAAATAAAACTACTCACAAATAAAAATATAAAAAATAAATTGATCTATCAGATACATAAAAAAAAAGTCTAAGAAAAGTATTAATCATAATTTTTTAGCTTTTTAAAAATAATATTTACTTCAAAATATCACATTATTTATCAAATAGCATTTAACTTAATTTTTAATATTATTTTTTATTTTTAATAAAAAATATTTACACACAAATAATAAGTATATAAAATAATTTGATCTCTTAAAATTTTAAAACATAAGTATAATACATATATAAATACTGAAAGAGTAGCTTTTATTGACAAAATAATTTGTTCGCCAATTTAGTTAGAGTTGAAGGTAAATAACCAAGGGTTTTGGGTTAAAGTGTCAGTGAAGTCACATTTTTAGATAATTTACTATAAAATCTATTAAGCGGGTCAGTCATTTATTAAACGTGACGTGTTTGAATTTGCATATAATGACTTAATTAATGATTGGGTTGTATTCAAGTTCACACATCATGACATGATTAATAAATAGGTTGACCCATTTATGACCTGCCGTTATGAATTGCCATCCCTAAATATTTATTTATTAGTTTTACATGCATATCAATCTAATCATCGTTGAAATATTGTACAGTCATCAATGAAAAAGCCCTCCTAACATAGTCTTTTTCATTTTAAAAAAGTTGAGAGTGGGCCAAAAATATAGTATAAGTAATGAAATGTAAAAATATAAATAATATTAAAAATGATGTAATGCATAAGAGAATAAATTACTATTTGATGTTAATTTCACATTAAAATAACATAAATTTACAGAATTTTAGTGTGAAAAAACTTTTTAACTTCTCATTTGAAGTATTCCAATACAAGAACATCTATTTACGGGAAATGTCATATCACCAATGTGATACATAAATACAATTAAACGAACATTAAAACAAAAACATAATATCTAATGTAAGAGTGAATTATATTTATTTTTTATTTTAAAAACATTATATATTTATATGATCATATTTGTTATAAATAATTATCTTAAACATTTTTGTAACTACTATCATTTAATATTTTATAACCCTTTAATATTTAAAATTTTATAAGTCTTAATCTCATTATGTCTAAATTAATAAAATTATTTAAATATTATAATAACTCTTCTTTATTTTTTATTTTTTTTTATAGTTTGTGTCTTTATTTTATTGATTTTTTAGTAAATTTTTTTATTTCATAAAGTTATATTTTTGCTATAAAAATTAATATTTATATTATACTTTAATATCTATCTGCAACCCTTAAACGTCAAAAACAGAATCGTGGACGGACTTAGGTTGTAGAACCGTAAGAACTGCTGCTTTCCAATCAATCTATCAATACAGATTTTAGATAATGGTGGCGTCACGTTTGCAGCGCCTGTCAAGGAGAATTTTATCAAGGTTCACAGCTCCAGCATCTGCCGTAACGTTTCTGAATCTTAGTTCATCGCGTCCAATCCAGCGCTTCTCATACAGCAATTTCTCGTCGCAACATTGTCTTCATCTACGGTCGGGCGATCAAGCGATTCCGGGCAATTTCTTGAAATGGGGTTCGCTTGGTTTCTGCAGGAACTCGAGATTTGCCACTGGGTTTACACCTCTGCAGCCGAAGCCTTTGGATTCTATAATGGACATCGACAGAGCGAAGAATTGCTCCGCAGAGAGTCTTGTTTCCATCTGGGATCATGTAATTTCTACATCCTTCTTTCAAAGAAACAATTTTTTTAGGGTTCGACATTCTATTTTTGCTCATTCATGAAATGCATTATTAGATGTGTCGGAGAGACCAAGTAATATCTGCAGACAACTTTTTTTCCTGGGTGGTTAATACAATTTGTTGAAGATAGAACCAAATAGGTCATATTTGAGTCCAAATGAAGATAAAATGAGCAAAAGATTGATGAAGCTGGTTTAGGCAAATAGCGCAATGACCTTTAAATGCATCGGTTAGGAAGGGTGACCTATGAACTGACGGGTATGGATGGATCCTACGTTAGATTGGCCAAATTCATCACATAAAATGTAAGTTGGCCAAACGAAGTGAAACTCACACTTGGGGACAACGGTTGGTTAAGTGGGGCCTGTAATAGTGCAGATTCGAGCCCATCCATCACTGGCAGATTAAATTTGTAAAGATAAAAAAGTATTCTGGTGTTGATTCAGCCGTTGATAAAGTAGAGTGAAAAACAGATGTTCATGTAGCCAGCCTCGTGAAGTTTGAAAATTTTCAAGTTGGCAATTTCTTTGAAAATGGTGGAAAAATTTATCCAAGAAAATTTGAAGATGTAGGCATAAAATAGTATTATATTCTTAATCAAGTAATACATTAAGTTAACTAGAGTTTTTAATTGAAAAAGTATGGTTTAAATTGTGTTTTATCTCCTTGTTAAGGATATGTATTTGAATGGATTTGTCTTTTTTTAAAAAAAAAAAAACGTTAGTTGTCAGTGTGTCTCATTTGAGCTCTAAGCTGATGGAAAGAATGATATGCACATGTTCTTCTATGTCAGTATCATTTAGGAAGAGGGCACATTGGAGCATCCATGAAAGCAAGTTTGTATCATCTACTGGAGCAAAGAGCAAGTTCTTGGTAAGCCACATTTCCTGTGCTATCATATGTTTTTTTAATACATGCTCATTGCATTCCTTATGTATTTTATTGTCCTATTGCATCTTGCAGCCGCTATTTCGTGATTCCTTTGTGGAGAGGAAGTGGCTATACCAACATGTTTGTTCAAGGTTTGTTTGCTCTCCTTTTGGGATATGTGCTTTGTAGTTTGTCTCTTTTAGAAAAAATTGTCTCAATGGAAATTCAACCTGCTTTTGCAGAAGTGTAGGTTACTTTTGATCTGCAATTTTCAAAAGGGATCTTCAAAGATCAGAATATTTTTTAGTTGATTCATAGTTTTTGGGGAAAAAAAAATGATTGCTTTTATTTTTGCAAGTTGTTTTTAAGATGTGAAAACAAGGAAAGCTTGTTTGGTAAGTTTTATTTTGTAATAGGTAAACGAAAGATGCCTAAAAATTACAATAAAAAAGGAGGATTGAAAACACTGAAAATAACTTCTTCTTGTTATCTAAAAAGGAGTTCTTTTAGCTTTGATTGCAAAATAGTTTTTAAATTTTATCAAAAGGAACGAGTTTTTTGTCACTTTCTTATTCTATTAGTTTTTGAATACCAAAACCAAGATTTCAGTTGAATATTGAAAACATAGTAGTGCAAGGAAAACTCACCTTTTTATTTTAGAAGTAATGTTTTGTTTAAATAGAATTAATACATAGAAGAGTACAAAGGCTCAAGTACAAATCAATCTGATAATGATAACCCATTGCCCTGATTAAATCAAAACATACAAGAACGCGCAGACAACTTTATTGCCTCCCAAACAACTTTTTACACCCTGTGCTCGTTAAAAATTATGCTGTTTCTTTCTAACCTAATCCCCTAGACAGTGGCATGAAAGGCAACCATCGCAACCTCCTGAACATGGGTGGAGACCCATTGGGATGAGCTCTGGCAAGGCAATTTTCAACTGAGGAGCAAATCTACCACCTGAGAAGGAATCCATCTGAGCCACAACTCCCTGCTAAATCCATGATCAATGGAAAAGTGTTCTGCATGTTCCCTGTCCTTTTTGCAAAGGACACAGGAGGACATCCATGTTATGGGTGCAATTAGGCATATAGTGGCCCGTGTAGGAGGTCTTTCTATATTATCAAATAGTTTTTTCTTATCTGTTTAGTCCAGAAATTCCTATATTATGCTTGGGGTGGTAGTACTACGGTTATAAGACTGGTTATTAGTTTCTTTCACGGTTCATAGTCATGTTCAAACTGTAAGTTAGAAAAATTCATCTGAATGCCTAAAATATAGTTTGTTTGTCTCACATGCCAATAGTTTTGTGTTTTGGGAAGAAGCAAGGTGTTCCACTCCTATTTCAATTTGTTCTTAAGTTCATTTGGGGTTCCTCCTGATAATTATGAAGCAGAAGACTAGCAAAGTAAAACTTATCTTTTAACTGCACTTCATGGTTGTTGCTAATTAGAATTGTCAATATCTCGGCGACTGGATAGGAAGAAACAACTTCTGAAACAAAAGGGTGGTTGTCATCCTGTACAAGAAAAAAAAAAACTTTAGCATGGAGCTGTGACAATGAGTCATGTTGATCTGGTAATTCTTTTGCTTGGGAGTCCTAGAAGAACATTGCAGACGATCTTAAAGGTTATTGCGTGATGGATGTTTTTATCTAACTGGTGCAACTTAAAGCTTAGTGACTAACATCGTGATCATTCTATTCGAGTTGCATTTACATCTATCTAATAAAACTTGAAAGTTTTTTTTGTCTTTTTAAATTATTGCCCTACATAAGTACTCGCAGTTTGTTAACTTCTTATGCGTCCTGAATGGTCTTGCAGTGCAGATGCCTTATATGCTTTTCACTGGCCTTGAGGATTACAAAGCAAGAGGAACTCAGGCAGCTCCCTACTTCACTGTGACTCACTATACCGATTTTGCAGAAAGTAAAGACATAGTTCTCATCCGTGGTGATGTGGTTTTCACCAGTAAGCTCAGTGATTCTGAGGCAGAATGGCTTTTGGAGACAGCCCAGTCTTTCTATCTAAATGATGTCAGATACAAATTGGTTGAACGATTCAACAAAGAGACCCATGATTTTGAGTTCAAGGATGTGTTACAGGCCCTGGAGATGCCTATGGGCTGAGCTATTGTGTATAATGGATCTCGGGTTGAATTGACGTATTGAAAAGCCTACAGGTTCTTTGCTGAAACTGCATGACTTAATACTAGGCTCTCGTCAGAAAGTTAGATAATTCTAGTATTTTGATTGAAAAATAAGATACACATGAAGAAGAGATAACTACATCTCTACAGCATCCAGCCTCATAAAGAGGTTTTAGATCGAAAGAGCATTGGGTGTTCTGTATGCAGAAATTCAAAGTCTGATCAACACATGTTCCAGAGAACTCAAATCACCAAAATTGTGTCTGAACTGTATTTACTCATCAATTGGGCATTACCAGCAAGAATCAATGATTCAAAAAATACCTGTTTTTGATGATGAATATTTGTTTTCTTAGATGACTTTATCAGATGCTACATTGAAATTGCATTGAATCTTTTTATGTTAGACTCGAGCAGCGGGTCACAATGTAAAAGAAAATTTATTATCTAATGAAGTTCTACTTCTGCATGGCAATTTCTCTTGGGTTTAGCAACTTACTTGAAAAACTGGCACAGCTTCTTCAGCTGAAATCCTACAGTTAGCTAGTGAGAATGCAGCATGACCATATCTAAACTATGAGGTATTATTTCCTTTTTGGTTTTTTGTTTTTTTTCTTTTTGCCTCTGAAACTTTGATGGCTGTAGTTTGGGAATTTGCACATCTTATCCTTGCCCTTATTGTTGCATCACGAAAATGGAGTCTCCCTCAAATCAAGTTGGTAATTTTTTTTACTCTCATAATGATTAATTATATATGGTTATACATGTGACCTGAAAGATCATCATAAATTTCTGAAAGGACCTTTTATTAACTACTTTCCTTGGTGGGGTAAGACGGTTCCATGGCAATACCGCAAAGCCCTTCTTTCTCTGGAACATTGCGCCACATCCTCATGTAACCATCCTCGCCCCAATCCTTTCCCCATGAATTCTTCACTATCCAATAATCCATGCCCATCTCTTTTCCATACCCAACTATTGCTACTCCATGATTAAGTTGAGTATTACACAAACCAGAGAAAATCCCAAAAGAATAGAACTGAAAGGCGTAACTTCCACCATCAACGGCAACTGCCACAGGCTGTTTCGCAGCTGCAACCTTAAGACTTTCCTCGCTATTTGTGGGAACTTTCTTATAACCAGTTATTTTAGCTGTCTTGTTTGTAGCTCTGGTTTTGTTGCATTTTCCATCTTTGCCTGAATAAGGGTAATTGGCTTCAACGGTGAGACCACCGTTCTCTTTTATGTACTCAAATGCTTCTTCCATGAATCCCCCATTGCAGCCCTCATTTAAACCTTTTCTGTCACAGTCCACAAGCTCTTGCTCTGAGAGTGACACCAATTTACCAGTTTTAATATGGTTAATTCCCTCTACTGCTGCAACTGCTGAGAATGCCCAACAACTTCCTGTGCAAAAGGCAAAATCGAAACTTGTTAGCTTGAACAGAGTTTTTCTTAGGTAGTTTGATTGTACATAAGAAAAACATGAGTGCTATAAATGGACATTTGATCAAAAAAATGGTTTTTTGATGCAACTATTTATTTTTACTATGAAAATATTGTGATAAAAGAAAATGTGAAGACTGTTACACATGACCCTCTATTTGTATATAATGCAGTCTATAACTAATTAGGATGCTAAGTTAAAAAATTAAATTTTTAAATTAAAAAACGTGCACACAAAACTTAGAAATTAAGTGCATTTCATAGTTATATTGAAGACTATTTTTTGATTTCCTTGTTTTCCAAATACAATTCAGTGCTTCTTATGATAAATATGCCTTCCACAATAATAACATGTCGTTTTTTTTTATAGGTGTAATCTATTTTTTATATTAGAAACGCCCTCAAAAAATTATATTGGATGTGAGCATGAGGAGTAGTTAGTTATACCGCATTGGCCCTGGTCCTTAATCCCTGTGACGGCTCCTCGTTTCCTCCAATCTATAGTCTCAGGAACCTCTGAATCCTTAGTGTCCTCTCTCAATTTTCCTTGTGCTGTATCATTGGAAGTAGGCTTCAAGCCCAAGTACATAGCCTTAAACTCCATGTTTGTCATGTCCGCAAACTTGTTATCGACAAGCTTGAAGGAGTAGCCCTGAGAGTTGATGAAATCTATGAACTGAACATTCGATTGGTAAATCCCAAACCGAAGAGACCACTCATTTTTGTCGCCATAACTTCGCCCATACTTTGCCATCCATTTCTCATATCGATCGATCATAGGCTGTGGATTGTAAGTGGAATGTGCATAACTTGGATGTTTGTAAGCAATATTTGGGTCTATCATTGTTGCCATGACAACCAGAAGAATAGTGAGAACTGCCATGGATATTTGATTTGTAACATGAGAGAGATGGCGTGTTCTTAGGCTTCTTGTATAGAAAACTGCTTTTCTTGTCATGATATATGTACATAAAGCTTGATAAGGGTCAATGAAACTAAGGAGAAGTTATCAACTAAAGAATTATACTTGCAATAAATAATCTAAGTAACAAAGGCACGCACGTAGCTTGGAGCATGATGTTTGTGCCTTCTCAAGTGCCTTTTGATAGGTAATCAAAGTTCTTCCATGCTTCTTGCATGGTTGATCACTTTAAAACGACCGGTGTTAGCGGTTACAACTTACCTGCAATTAAGGAGAATCGAAGTTTACCAATGTTTGCGTTGCTCAAACGGTTACTCAAATTGACAGTCTCGTTTTCGCTTTGCCCTCAATTCTGATTTTTACCTATGTTTGTGTTGCCTTTGTTGACAAACATTTTGCTTTTACACACCCACCCATTATGTTTAGAGCATCGCTTCCCTACCAAACCTATTTTAGGACTATAGTTCAAAGTTTCTTTTCAGGTAGGACTTATTATGTAGACAAGACTTATGTATACATGTTACTTTACCAAAAGGCCATATGAAACACTTATATTGTGCTTGGTTGACAATCTAAAAATTAAAAACATAATCTAGAAATTAAAAGCTTAAAAAAATAATTTATAAATTTTCTCTAAGAAACAACTTTTTTAATCCAACAATTAAAATTATTATTAAAATCTTGTGGAGCAAAGCATGTTTTTAATGTCTTCGAAAATTTTAGTGCAAAATACAATATTTGAATGAAAAATATGGACTTTTAAACTTTAGGCACCGAAAACTTTGGTTGCTAAAAGCTTATACGACATTTGCAGGTAAGAACTATTGTGTGGATATGTCACCTTATCAGACCTTGCTTAAAAGACTTAAGCTCTGTCAACAAAGGCTAGGTTGAGTGGACAAAATTCAATATCTCTTAACCAGATGTCTCGAGTTTAAGTTTTAGATATAAAAAAGATTACGTTGGGATAGGTTTCTCATTCATGACCTACCATAACTCGATTTGATTAATATTATAATGTGCACAAAACTAGCTCGAACCATTAAAAAAAAAAAAGAAAGAAAGAAAACGGCTTAAGCTCTAACCATTGACTTAATATGATGACGAGGGTTAACGGGTTTAGTGTACTTGGGGCATATTCAATGTTGTCATGCTTATGCATATGGTTTTTTTTTTTTTTGAAACATGATCATTTCTTTAATTTCAATCGAAACCCTAATTAGGTACGATGACAACCTAATTTAGAAAACCTTTTGCTTTTCAAAAAGCAACAAAAATAAAATTTTGTCACACTTATCACTCAGTCAAATCGAAATGTAAGAAAATAATGTATTAGGTATTGATTTAATCAATTTAAACATTTAATTTTTAACAATATTTAGTTCATAAGGGTGGTAAAATGAATTTGAGCCTGTTTGTGATTTTCATCCAACCATTTATTACACGTACAAATGGAAGTCTCTGTATGTTTAGGTTGGAAAATTAGGCCCAATTTATATATAAACTTAAAAAAATTAGGTGTCTAATTTCTACTTAATGTTTGAAATAAAAATTTATATATTTTAAATTTTTTCATACCTTGGGATTGTTTAGTAATAAGATAGGATTAAAAATTATCTTATTTCTGTTTTTAATTTTTGAGAAATAAAAATAAAATTAATTATGAATCTATCAACTTATTGT